>CAKAOI010045377.1:42224-107051 GCA_916701655.1 Sebastiscus albofasciatus
ATAACAACCACTGACACTTTTATATTAACAACTGTCCATTTTGCTATTCTTTGAAGTTAATTGATACAATACAGTCTTAGTTCAGCTCTGACAGGACTAACAGCAAGTGATGTCTTGGAATGATTACGGAATTAACCAGTTAATAGCAAGCAGTGATAGAAAGTACAGTAAAATATACAGAGTAACATGCTAAACTCATATGATCTATATGTTACATTAAGGTAAAATCTCAGCATCTGACACAATGCGTTATATTAAGTTTGTGTGTTGAACTTCTGAACATTCTTGCACAAATGTTAATACTTTTAATTAATACTTTTTCCATATTTTATTGTCAATTTTTCTATTTTACTTATGTTTCTTGACTGCTGCAGTACTTACTTTTATCTTTTATTTCTTCTTACTATGTTAATTGTATGCATTAATCACCAAGGCAAATTCCTTAAACTGTATGTCAAAACCTACTTGTCAATACAGCTGATTCAGATTCTGATGCGTATGTAGGTAACGCCCGGTAAAACCACAAATCTGTCTTAACATCTCACTCTCAGAGACAGTGATTCAGTGTCCATGTATTTCCCCAAATGTTTTATTCTGTTGTTGACACTAGCACCACCGCGTCATATAATCCGCAGTTTCCATATTATACATTATTACCATTTGTTTTAATCTCATGTAATTCCATTGTGCAATGTTTTTGAGATCAGAGCTGCCACAAAGTCAGAAAACAGGCTCTGATTGGTTGACAAGTCAGGAACACAGCCTCTGATTGGTCGACAAGTCAGGAACACAGTATCCGATTGGTCGACAATTCAGGAACACAGCCTCTGACTGGTGAACAAGTCAGGAACATTGCCTCTGATTGGATGACAAGTCAGGAACACAGCCTCTGATTGGTCGACAAGTCAGGAACACAGTCTCCGATTGGTCAACAATTCAGGAACACAGCCTCTGACTGGTCGACAAGTCAGGAACATTGCCTCTGATTGGATGAAAAGTCAGGAACACAGCCTCTGATTGGTCGACAAGTCAGGAACACTACCTCTGACTGGTCGATAAGTCAGGAACACACCCTCTGATTGGTTGACAAGTCAGGAACACACCCTCTGATTGGATGAAAAGTCAGGAACACAGCCTCTGATTGGTCGACAAGTCAGGAACACAGCCTCTGACTGGTCGATAAGTCAGGAACACAACCTCTGATTGGTCGACAAGTCAGGAACACAGTGTCTAATTGGTCCACAACTGAGGAACACAGCCTCCGATTGGATGACGAGTCAGAAACACAAGCACTTATTGGTCGATAAGTCAGAAACACAGCCTCTGATTGGTCGACAGACTTAACCCAAAGGAATTGCAACTGGAAAGCTAACAATAACTGTTTTCAACATGGGAATATAGATAAATAATCACAGAAAACATTCAGAGTTGGATTTATCATCGTTGATATATTTTACAAAGTCTCCAAAAAAAGACGCTGTAGTTCAAGGCTAGATTACAAAGCTTCTGAGAGAGAAATTATCCCATTGGAGCCCTCATCGGCATGGCACAACAGTTACCTTTTAGGCAAAAAAAAAAGAAAGTTTCTCATATCCAGCGTTTCAAAAATATTTAGTATGTCATATACAACATCGTGGACCTGAAGTCTACAATAGTATAGTCTACAAGTTGTATATTAGTGGTATTTTAGCATTGTAAAACAAATTGGTCTACGCTCTGTGATATTTTGTTTATTTCCCATCATTTCTAATAACTTCATCAAACAAATCCATTATTTAGCCTATGTGCTTGTGAACACAAACAGAACATTACATATGATGGTCTGGCACACTGTTGGGCAGCTACAGGAGGTGCTAGTATGCTGGCGGTCCTAGTGTAGAGTGACGGATTTAATAAGCTCCAACCATCACACAATTCCCTGAAGCCCATGGGAAGATTACGGCATACTTTAACTGAAGTTAGACATGAAAATCATCTTATCATGTTATTTCCATCTTTTTTATTCAGCCTGTTCCTGTAGTATATTAACACTTTTTCTCTCATCAAATTACTGTAACCCAGACACACGTAATCCATCACTCTCTTCCCTCACAGGTTGTTTCCCCAAAAGGCAGAGGAGGAATGAAGGAGATGAAGAATGAAGGCAGAGTGTGGGTGAATAAAGATGCTCGGAGGCCCCTGCAGTCCTTAATGAATGTGTATGGGCCGTATGGGTGACTGTGCTCCACACTGGGACCATTTGATGCTGAGTTATGTCTGAGTGAGGGAGAAAAGAGCAGAGTGAAATATGGAGAGGCAGCCAGAGGTGGGCCGAGAGAGGGACAAATGGAAAAAAAGACAGAACTGAGAGGAATCTCTCTGAATCTTTCTCTCTGTCTTCATCAATCTCTATCTGTCCATCTCTCCATCTGTCTATCTATCTATTTATATCACATCCCTCCATTAGTCTCTCCCTCCCATCCCTTACTTCACTCACATACACAGACACACAAACAAGTAGAAGAGATTGAGTGTGTTCAAAGCAGCAAAACTGCAAACGTATGTGTAAGAAAGATACTTCAGCGAACCAAACGTGTAGCTGGACATGTCCTACGATTTATTTACACAGTTAATACAATGTTGATACCATGATACCATGTGAAAGGATAATTCCAGTTTGGTGACACTATTTTATAAGCAGTAGATAAGCAACGAATGAATGGTTTATAACACACAATAAAACACAATAATTGAGTTGTAAGTAAGGCAAGGCAAGGCAAGGTTATTTATGTAGCACATTTCGGCAACAAGGCAATTCAAAGTGCTTTACATAAAACATCAAAAGCATTGAGATAAAGTGCAAAAGAAACAGTCACTAAAGAGCCAAGAGAATAGAACACAAAAACTCGCTAAATTAAATAAGACAGGTGTCAAATAAAAGTTAGTGAAGTGTAAGGAATACATTATTTGATTTAAAGGGGACATATCATGCTCATTTTCAGGTTCATATTTGTATTTTACTAGAACATGTTTCCATGCTTTAAGTTCCAAAAACACTTTATTTGTCTCATTCTGTCTGTCGGAATATACCTGTATTCACCCTCTGTCTGAAACGCTCCGTTTTAGCACCTGTTAGCGATGCGCGGGTCAGGGTTTAAATAACTCGCACCCACCTGACCCGTTCTGAGAGCCTGACCTGCAGAAATATGCATCAATCAACCATTATAGTAGCATGAGTAGCAAGTGAACTATAGAGCGCCGTGGCTCGTGGTGTCTGTGTGTGTGTGATGTCACAGAAATACATGAAATGACCACGACCTCTTGACAGCATATTACGTAGCGGTGGTGATAGGGAATGTGTTGAAATTACGAGCCGCCGCCACCACGGCTGGTGGTGTGTGTGTTTGAGCTTGAACTTGTGATATTTTTTTAATAAGCTAACCCAAACGCGCCAAACCCGCAGTATAAAACAGTAAAAAAAAATAGGTTTTCAAATATGAGCACAGGAAATATTAGGCTGATGGGTCCAGTAGTATGGGAGATTAGCTTTGGACATACAGACAGACGGATACACGGACAAACGACCAAACACATAATGGAGAAAATCATGGAGATAAAGATCAACACAGCTGTGAAAATAAAACCCAAACCAATAAAACAACAAGCAAATAAATGTATTCAAGATTATATTGTCCAAAAAAGGGAAAGGTGTAATAAACGTAGCTATGACACTAGCTATGAGTAGAGGCCAAGCTGATGGACCAGTTTTAAATGAATTCGACACCATAGTAGACACCAATTCATTGTAAATGTTTCAAAAATGGAGAAATGTACAAACATATACACGTATAGGAATAAAGGCAGCATTGAATTTTTTCAGACTGGACACATCCTCACCTGCATCTAAAGTGTTATGATGGCTTTGCAGCATGAAGAATAACCTCAATAGGTGCATTCTTAGTGGCTGTCTTGTGCAATATATACAGACATACAAGTCATACATGTATTTACATCATACGTACATTTGCTGCAGCCATGCTGGCTGAGGTTACATATGCTTTTCTACTTAGCAGTGGTACACAAAAGCAGGCGGCCAAGGTAAGCAGACGAGCGGTATGCTGTCCTGTGCTACTTTAAAAGGGCTCTGGCAAGGTTACATCTGGACATTGCTCAACACAAACAGCACCACACAAACTGAATTCAGCATTCAACTGTGATCACATTTCCACATTTTGGAAGTGAATAAATTCAGAAAAAAATATGACAAAAGCAATGACTTGCCAAGTTGTCTGTCTCTACCTATTACCACCTCCCTGCTCATGATTGTATCCCCTCTCTACTGAGTCTATAACGGAATAGGTATGCACAGTGTGTCCACAGAGAGCCTGGTTTAATGTTGACAATGAAAGCCCACATATTGTATAAATGACTTCATGATCAGTTTTGATGTAAAAATGTTCTACATCCATCAGCTCTTACTTGGAAATGCAGGTTAACCACGGCATCTTTAATGTAAAAATGACCCTTAGTTTCCATTTTGATATTTCTTGTGTGTGTGGCTTGATTTTAGAGCTGCAATTATTAGTTGATTAATTGACTAGTCGATCAACAGAAAGTTAATTAACTATTTTGATAATTGATTAAGGGGAGACAGGTGAATAGGGTAAACATTTTAACTGATTGATATCACTATGAAACTTCCACAGTTGATTACTTAAATTAAGACAATTGTTTTATTTTAGTTTTTTGTTGTATTACAAGTTTATTGAATTTTTGTAATACTGTATGCAAATGAGACAATATTAATGCTAACTTTTGGCAAATTTAGGATAAATCTACAGACGTTAGACAAAGTGTAGTAAAATAAACACCTAAATGTGTACGGTATTTCCACTGGTCTGAAAAAAAGACATTTTTTGGAAGCAAAATAACCCAAAATCTCAAAATTGACAGAAAAATCGCAGACTGCCAGACAGTGAGCACAAGTTTTGGCATTTGTCTCCGCACAGGCACAATGGTACCAAACCTTGCAACCTCACTGTGAAGACAATACCTCATGCAGCTGTATACAGACCCTGCACCTGGATGTTGTTCACAAAGAAATAGTTCCACCATGCAACCCCCTCTACCAACACATTGCCCTTGCTAAACTAGACACTTTTGGATAAACCAACCCCCGATAGGACAGTTTGGTATATGCAGGCTCCATTGGGCTCTGTGATCAAATCAGGGAGTGTATCTTTAAACATCAGTTAGTGATCTGTGAAAGACCGCATTTATATTCCGCCTCCAAACTCGTAGCGGGGTGATAACAGGCGGAGCTGCCCTCCCTCTTCCTTCAGCGTGGGAATGTGATTGTATTGTAATATTCCCGCTGAGTTATCCGCCACACCGCTGCTTTTCATTGCACCTAAATTATTGTCCTGTGTGTTAAATGCACGACCCTGATTGTAATGGCTGCCTCCCACTGTTTATTGGCACGCTCTATGGTGGCAGTCCACACTCGCGCTACTATCTCTTCCTCTTACACACACACACCAACACCAACACACACTGATAGATTTGTGCAAATTCACAGACACACACTGCTGCAGACAGCGGCGGAGCATTAGCCGAGGTAGACCATTAGCATATAAATGTGTTCCTGTGCGAGTGTATTGTGTGGAAAATGTGGGTAAACTTGTGCAGACTCAATATGCACATCAGGGCAGACTGGGAGATGATAGTGTTCTTTGTAAATGTTGTGCCAGTTGAAGATCGATCAGTGAGATACCACGCCAGCTCGCTGTCTACCTCGCTTCACCCTCTCTCTCCCTCTCTCTCTCTCTCTCTCTCTCTCTCTCTCTCTCTGTCTCTCTTCTTGACATTAATTAAACGTAAACCACCGGCCATCTGCTGCCACTTAAGGCAACTGACCTCCTGGCCTGGAGACTTGGCACACCACTGCAACCCTTATATGTGTGTCATGCTCCTACACCCACACACGCACACACACACACACACACATTTGTGTCACCATCTCTGCGAGGTCCTTTCATTGTTTACATACAGTCTCTAACCCACATCAACTAGTGATGCTGCCAGGGGGGGAGGGGTTCCTTGATTTTAGCACAGAATATTAATAATAAATGGCATGACAAAAATGTAAAAATACACATTATGGTAAATGGACTTGCATTTATATAGCTCCTTTCTAGTCTTCCGACCACTTAAAGCACTTTACACTCCATCATTCACCCATTCACACACTGAGGGCAGAGGCTGCCATGTAAGGTGCCAATCTGCCCATCAGGATCTCATCTAAATACTCATTCACACACCGATAGCACAGAGCAATTCAGAGTTCAGTATCTTGCCCAAGGACACTTCAACTTGCAGACTGGAGGAGCCAGGGATCGAACCACCGATCTTCCGATTGATGGACGAACCCGCTCTACCTCTGAGCCACACCCCCACTATAATGTTTTTCACAGAATAGACTGAAAATTAGCAAATCATTGCATGCTATCCACTGTACCATTCATTTTTGGATTATTAAAGCACAAAATGCCTCCACTGGCCTATACTTATGAGGTATTAAAAATCAAAAAGGGCTAATTTGCACACTGCGTGGGTGAGTGGTTTATTATCAGTCAAGAATCTAGATCATTACTTTCCTGTCACTGATTATTAACTCACTGTCACTGATCATTTTCTTTGTTTTGTTTTATATTCTGATCTCTGATCTTCTCGCTCTAAATACTCAGTCGCTCTGAGCGTACATTACATTGGAGTTGGTTAAAAGCCTGGTCTGTCTCATACAGACACTAAAGGGACCCTTGTGTGTCGGGATCAAGATGCTCAAAGCAACTGCCCAAGCGTCGGTATTATGTTTTAATGGTTTATTATTCCCTATACTCGGTTCAGCAATTGATTGTCAATTTTACGTTCAAAATGTTGTTTCTTCAAATAAACATTTCAAAATGCTATCAGTAATATATTATTATTAGAAATGTTCCATGCTAAGTGTCAGCTTGTTAACATCCAATAGTTGTTAATATGCATGTTGTCATGCTAACTGTTAGAGAGCCGTGAACAGATGAGTTTTTAGCGGCACCCTCAGGCCAAACTTTACTTCTGGTATTCTATTGGTGTCAGACTATACCATCAGCAAAACAGAATCCATTTCTTCTTGTTTTTTTTTCATTTTCTTTGTTTTGTTTTTTCGCATGGCTCGCGTCAAGCTTACAAAGTGAGCTGTGTGTGTTTGTAGTGTCAAACACCAGTGTTTACGTGGAGCCTTTTAATCCACCAATAATCTGATTAAGACCTGAATCAGAACAACAAAAAAATACTCATTAATACATCCACCACGAGAATAAATGGAACCCTTATCAAAGACATGTCACTCTGTTAGAAAGGACTGGTTAATTAAAACCTTGAAATGTGTCATCTAAATGCTCTTCCTGATTACTGTCGTACTTCTGAATAAAAATACCACTTGAGTTCAGTCAAAGAAAACCCAGCACTCTCACTCTCTATCTTGTTTGTCATTTCCGAGCAGTTCTCTACCACTGGTCTGCAGCGTTTCTCACTTTCACTTTCTTTGAATAGTTTCAGAGATAAACAGAAGCGTCAGATTCGGTTCACTATGCCATGGAGTTAGATCAGTCTCAATATCAATGACTGCACACAGAAAGATTCACAAATGTATTTTGTGATTTATATATAAATGTCTCTCTCCACACATATTTTTTCAGTGCACACAAAAATAGATTGCATCTATACACAATGATAACTATTTTTGTGAGCACTAGAAAATGTTTGTGGATATCACTTCTGGGAATTTTTGAGGTGATAAATCAACTGTGTAGATTTCAGGGGCAGTTTTATGAAAATTGATGACAAATCCAAAATTAGCTGCAACATTTTCAGAATTTAGAAGCTCCACAAGACCGCTAGCGGACTAACCAACCCAACAGACCTCCCTCTGGTTGTCTGGCGGAGGAGCAGAGCACAGTTGGGCTTGCTGGAGGCTGCTTAGCGGCTGTGGGATAGAACCAGGCAGCTGAGAGGTAAACAAGGGCCACACAGCATGTTGGATAACCAGCGGGAGTGCAGGAGGACTGCGGGGTCCGTGGGTAGCCTACCTTTGGACTGTGAGAACAAAAGCACTCCGATATATATATATATATATGCGTGTATTGTGAACAGGGTACACAAACAAAGAGCTGATTGTAACGTGACGCACGGGACACAAACAGCGGTCTCCTGGATGAAAGCCCTGTGTTTGTTGGACCCATCCACCTCACCATAGCATTTTGTCAGAGCGTTTAATAATGAGGGTGCGTCGCATACCGACGCTAAAGTGTGCCTTTTTTATTGAACGCCGACGGCCGTGACAGAGCCTCGGTATTTGACGCACTGGGAATGAGAACAACTGTATCAGTACAACAACAAAACCTTCATGTTAAACATGAAAACATCAATACACAATGATAGGGATATTCAAATATAGGGAGAAAATATATAGGATGTATAGTTGTGTGTATTGAAACAAAGTGTCAACAATGAGATCAAATAATATCTTGTTATATCATTAAAATGTAGTATTCTTGAGTGATATACAGTCTGTGGTGTTGTGATAAGTGTGTAGGGTGTTCTACTCTGTGAATCTATCACATACTTTCCACTTCTAATTATGAGAAAGTGTTAAAGTGGTAAAAGCATCTTGTTCTGACAACAAAATGTTCTTTTTAAAATAAGAACATTTACTGTGATGATATATACCTACAGTGTATGTCTGCAATAATCTAAGGTAGCCTGCTGGTTTATTGCTGCACTAGAGTCTGTTCGGTGCTACGATCAAAACAGGACAAACAGCTGCATCATGGACAGTCTCCGAATGTGAACACTTTATTACTACTTCAATTCAAGGTTTGAGGAATCGTTCAATGCTTGGCCTCATTAAAGTAAAAGTCATGAGAAATTCCACAGCTTCTAGCGCTTCAAAATCTTCTGCATGTCTGAAAAAAATATTAATAAGAAGACATTCTTTTACTATGATGAGGCAAAGTGGTGAATGCTTGTTTTTTTTTTTTTTTGGCCACAGTTTTCATCAAGGTCAACATCTAGGCTTTTTTTTCTAGACTGTACACATGTCACATTCCCCTAAAGGTCTGGTCCTAGAATCGCCCCTGGTCAAAGGCCACCCGTTCTCACTCGTAACTCCCCCAAGAGACCGCTGTTTGTGTCGCATGTAAAACCAGAAGTCAACGTCGACTTATTTTGAACTTTTTGTTACATAACTTAAGTACTTTAACTAGCACCAGTGTTTATATTTTACGTAACAAACATACTTATTTTAACCCAAACCACAATATTTTCCTAAACCTAACCTGGTGGTTTTGTTGCATAAGTAAACCTAAAAACAACGTAAACCTACGTTGGAATCTTATTTTGAAAAAACAAGCAGAAACTAAGTTTCCTGTGAACACGGTTTATTATGAAAAGACACGATGAGCGACGAGCCATGCCTGACACATCCAAAACTGACACTGGAGGGGTATCTAGAGGGTTATAGTTTGAAGCATAGGCCCACCGACCAAGCTGCTGTATTTCACGAGTTGGGAGTGTGAATGTGTTGCTCAAAGGTCAATGAGCACGAGTCAATGGACGGCCAAGAAAGGAAGGACAATCTGACACCAGAGACCATCTTTGAACAGAGACATGGGTTACCATCTCCCTCATGTGATGACGACTGAGCCATCTCCATTCACCGATGAGGGTAATGAAGTGTGGTTGAAAACACCATAATAAGGTAGTAAATGAAATAAGATTATTCAATACTACTACTGCTACTATTCAAGGTAAATGATGGACCTTCACCCTGCAGTAATACATACTTCACTGACCTTAGAGGCTGGGGCTGTGTGAAATCAATTATAGACCATGTTACAGTTGTAAACGTTAACATTTTGAATGTGTCTCAGTTTATTTCCTGCCTATGCAATTCCATTGAAACTGTCTATGCAATCTCTCAATGCCCAATGCTCAAACAGGTCATTTCATTATACATTCATCCTCTTTATATTCCACAGTTGTACACATATCATTAAAGATATTTCTCCATTTAGCTTCAGATAGTTTCCAATCTTGAAGTGGTTTACGATTCCTCAAAATAGTGCAAGCGAGGAAAACCAAAGCGAATAATCTCGGAGAATCGCATTTCGATGTTTGTGTTCTCATCTTTAAATGGGAAAGTTGACAAACTTAACTTGCTGTTTCCACCTTTTTTTCCACATAAACAAAAGAACATTAAACTCCAGAATCCCTGATTCCAAAGTCTACTTTCTTTGCCGTATAGACACCCTGTTATTACCACGGCACACTCTGGCAGACAGAAACACAAGCGTATAATGTAGATAATTACCTGTACAAGCCAAACATAATGTCGAAATAATAAAGAAGTGCTTTATCTCTCTCATCCCTCTTCAAGGCAGCGCTGGCGCTATCTGCTGTATGAATTTGTCTGACACGGCGCACCCGGAGAAAAGCGCATTGCCTGATAATAACGCCAAATTCAAAAGATTTCCTCTACCTGATTAGTTCAAAGCCGCATCACATATTTCAGCAGGTGATGGGTTTCTCTACTCGTTCGCTTTCTGTGGAGCGGGGCGACGAGCTCGGATGAATAAGACAGTGAATCAGACACTGTTTGTCTTTTGTTGAAATGAAAGGCTCACAGAACAAGGATTCTCTACTTTATTATTTCCACAATGGAGAGACAGAGTGTCTTCATGTAGTGGCGGAACAATGGAGGCTTTTCTTGTGATGTGCGGCAGAGGCGCCGCTTTTCATGCTTCCCCATGTAACGAGGCTGCATTTACCTTGCAAATAGGTTACGGCAGCTTTCTTGTCCTTTAGGTCTTTTGCTTTCAATTCACCAACACGTGTGTGTGTGTGTTTGCCTCTGGGTGCATGTATTCTATCTGTGTTAGTGGGTGCATATGTGAATGTGTGTGTGTGTGTTGAGCCTCTTTCTAGCTGCCAGAACACTTGGCCTCATTCTCAAAGCAAGCCACCATATGTTGATTGGTCTTGCGAATGCAGGGAGAGAAAGACATCAGCTCGTAGGGGGAGAGAATAAAAAAATAAAAAAATAACTGTGAAAATCGGGTAATTGCTCCGCCGTTTGTGCATTAATTTCCCTTTCAATGACAATACGTTGACCCAGCTGAAACCCGCGCAAGTCATTTTGCCAGCGTCGTGCAGAAATAAACTTTACATCTGACAGGGAGATAGATGCCCTCAGCTTGGTTTCACGCAGAGATAAAGGAAACAGGAGGGGGGGGCATTTAGTGGGCTTCATATCATCGTGTTCAGAAATATCAGCGTGTGTTGTCTATGTACAGCACAGTATGGCTACGAAGTAATGAGGCATGTGTGTGGGCCCCAGGAGAGACTCCACCAGTGTGTGATATGTTGTGGTCCACAAAAAGACCCTCAGCAGGACAAACACGCTGATGATCAGACAGCACAGACTCAGCTCGACTGTTTGCACTTCTTGAGTTGTTTCCCCGTGCTCCACCTCTGGCTTTGTACTGTCGCTCTGCTTTACTTTTTAGTTTTGCTCTTTATTTTTTGCCGTTTTGAAGTTTAGGTCCTCATTTGTGTTTACACGGACTTCATAGTGTGTTGGAAATCTGTTAAAAATGGACAGTGCAGCATTTGCACATGCTTCATTAGGAGGTTTGCATTCATCTGAATTCACAGTATCTAACATGGTCAAACAGCCCGGTCTCCTAAAAAATGATGTCACCATACAATGAAACTGATTTGTCAATTACGTATCGAAGGAAACATATTTCCTCTCAGATTAGATCAGTTTTTGATGTATCACAAATCAACACATTCTCACTCTCAACTCGTCGAATTGCGTGGTCAGTGTCCCTCGGCAATGGAAACCGAAGCCTGGGGTTCCCCTATAGCGTTACTTTTGGACGTGTCAGGGACGGCCTGTCAATATACGCCTGTTACGTGCATAGTGTCCTTTCAAAATAAACTTCCATTTTCACAGGCATTTAGGTTGTGTTTGACGTTAACTTCACTGCATAACGACTCATGTGACAAACGGGACTGATGATACTAACGAGTCACGTGACTAACGACTGACATGACAAAATTAGGCAATGTTACTTTTGGTTTCACGTGAGACATGAGGAGCGGTCTCAAGGTTCTGTGTTCGTTTGACCCATCCACAACCTGCTCTTAGCGGACTCTCACACTCTTTATACTACGTCACTCGCTCTGACCGTCGAATCACGCTGCAGGTGGGTTTACATTGGAGTTAGTTGAAAGCTTGGTGCGTCGCATACAGTCGCTAAAAGGGTGACTCCGTGTGTCGGTATCAGACACCGAGGGGCGCTTACCAAGCATCAGTATTTGAAGACTCGGGAGTGAGAACGGGTTGAACAAACACGTACGTTTCTAATCAAAGTCCGAGGAAGTCCACGTTGGGATGAGAACGGGGTGAATGATTGGCTCAACTCGACTTTCACCCAGGAGACCGTCATTTGTGTCCCGTGTGAAACCAAAAGTCAACGTTGACTGGATTAAATGCAAAATTCAGAGCATTTCTATTGCCTCCACTCGGCTCTCAACAGCAGCTTTAGGATTAAATTAGTACAGTGATGATGAAGCTGCTTCATAAAAGCGTAGTTAAATGCAAAATAATACATAACAGCTAATCAGAATGCAGTATAGTCAGGGTTAGCATTTTGCATGAAATGTAGTATATTGGACAAAATGAATGCTTTAAGTTCTGTATACAAACAATATGGATAGACAGACAAAATACATTCAATTTAGTTTTGAGGTTAAGCCCAAGATATGTTTTTAAGTTCTGTACTGAACATACAAACTGTAACATCCTGATATTGGTGCACGTTATTTTTGTCTGGTTTTATTTTGAAATACTCTCCTGTCATTTCAGTTCCTGCCCTTGTGTGTTTCCCCGCCTCCTTGATCGTCCACACTTGCCCTCAATTACTCACCTGCCTCTGATTTTCCGTCCGCCCTCTTCGTTTATATACTCATCGCTATTCCACATTCCTGGTGTTAGTTTCTGGTATTTTTCTGGCCATTTACTCCGTCTTTTGGTTTTTAGATCTCTGCTTTCTCCTTTCATTGTTTGCTGTTTGGACTGATAACCCGCGTCCTGAGTCTCTCTCACTGCCAGTATTGCTACGCAAACAACGTGGTTGGGCGGAAAAAAATACATTCAATTTAGTTTTGAGGTAAAGGTCAAGAACATTTCCCTTTTTTCAGCCTTGGTTAACAGGATATACAAAAGAACGGGGACATACAATAATACACACAGTAGACACATAAAGGCGGTACACTATTGTGCTGTATATTACACTACATATGACAAACAGTCTTTAGTATACGAATAAGAAGGTTGGGTAAACAGGCAAATGAAAATACAGTTGCAGACCTTGATGCTCATTGTTAGAGTGAAGATTGGTACTGAATAGCAGATAGTATACAATAAACACAACAATAAGTGGTTCAATACGAGAAACAACTTTCCTTTCCTTTTTTTTGATGGAAACCACTTCCTCCAAGTATGTTATGGCAGCAATGGTGTAAATATCCATGGTGAGACGTAACCACTTATCTTCCTACGTTTGTTCTTTTTTAAACAGAAAACACACGTGTAATATTACTGGAAATGGCATACAATACAGCCAACAGCGGTAGGAAACTTTCAGCTCTCTGGAGATCTCCCTCCAGGCAGCTGCCACCTTATTAAGGTTTGTTTGGTGAAATGAGGAGGTATCGTATAGATAACTCCTCATTTCAACTTCATTTCAACTCCATTGAGGCGATTTCAAGGCGCGAGACAGGAATGAATAGAAACAGCTGTGCGTCTGACAAAAGTTCAGCTCAAAACGGCGTGCCACGTCGTGCTGCGTCGCTCACGGCTAGAACATTCCAATAAAAAATGACATGGTTTCTTAAGCAGTGCTGGGAATGACTTTGCAGAGCACAAGACCTGAAGGATAAACGTCTAATGGGTGAGTTTGGTTTCTTTTTGTTATTATGGAGTGGGATCAGGGATTTAAATATATAGCACTGTCACTGTTACGTCTCATATGTTGGAAAATGTGCACCTATACTGTAATATGTGTCTGAGAACAATGGCCGGCTGAGTCCAGGGCAGGCTGTTAAAGCAGTAGTAGGCGAGATTGGAGGAAATCTGATTAAAAAAAAAGTTATTTTTATAAAACGGTCGCTATATCCTGACAGTAGTTCATGAGACAGGTAATCATGTCCTCCGGTGTCCTCAAGTGCTCCTAATGGCATCTGTAAGATTTCACAGACCGGAGGAAAACAACCAGTCAGAGCTGATCTGGAGTCTGCCATCCAACTGCTGTTTATGAGAGCCAGCTGTCAATCACTCGCAAAATCCGACCAAACGGTCAAACTAGGCCGCGCTGATCAAATATGAAACAATATTATGTTACTGTGATGCCTATTTCTCGCCTCAAATGTTTTCAGAAACATCTTGTTGTGTACTGTTTAGCCGCAAAATGAGAAAGGTTGTGACCTGGCAGCCATGTTGACAACAGTTGAAAATATACCAAGCACCGCCCACCAGCCGGAGCACAGCCAATAGGAACGTTCAATAGGAACGCTCTCTCAGAAATGATCTGTGATTGGTGAAAGTCTTCCGTCACGGGTAGATTTTTTAAAGCCTGAAAACAGAGCCATGAGGAAGTACAGAAGTACAGAGCACTTTAATTACAATATGCTGAAAGGTTATTATGGAATTTTTACCCAATGATGCCAAAAAATGTCTGCCTATTGAAGCTTTAAGTTAATGTTGATAAATTTGGCACATTGGTTGCTGTCCATGGTGCTGATCTAAGGCTGGTTTGCAGGATACGAGTTGCATGGGGAACCTCTCCATGGTGGCATAGCAATTGTCTGCTTTACAATTGTCTGGAGTGGTTATGTGTATGTGTGCGCACAAGCATTGCGTTTGTGTTTGGGGTGAGGGCCCAAGAAAAAAAAATTCACCGGGGCCAATCACAATTATGTTACGCTACTGTAAGGTGGCCATCTTGGAATTTCAAGATCACCATCATAATAAAACTTATTTCTTACAATATCTCAGCTTCTGAGCCACTTGGGATCAAACATATATCTAAACATACATTTTCAGGGCCAAGGAATACAACTACAGCAATACAAATAGTGTCAGATAAAAAACAACAAAAAAAAACATTGGTGTCAGATGTTTTTTTTTTTCTGCTTACAAATAAATAAAATGCAAAACCTGCGAAAAAGAAAACAATAACGGATATGTTACCACAATAAATCCTTCATTTTCTTGACAAGCAGCTGAGCCGCGCTGCTCACGTTGGCAATCTGACCAGGGCGCGTCAAGTTCAGCATCTTGACCGTCGCCGTCAACCAGAAATGACACGAGATGGTGGAGCTAAGAACAATGAACGCTGACATTTTTAGGTGACCAAAATGTTACAATCAACCTTCATGAACCGAAAACTCACTGTGAAAGGTTTAAAGCTCTAAGACTAAAACACGGACAACTACCAGACCGGACAACGCCGATGGTAGCGACCTGTCAATCACAAGGTAGCCACGCCCTCAAGCATTCCCTGCTTTATGGTCTATCTGACTCTAAATAGGACCATAATTTACTAAATGAACAACGACTGAGACCATAAACTCTTGTTTACAATGTTTACTGAGGTAATAAATCAAGTGAGAAGTAAGCTAATTTTCTCATAGACTTCTATACAATCAGACTTCTTTTTGCAACCCTGATGGCTATTAGAAAAAATGCAAGTTTAAGGCAGTTCAGCATTAACTTCACTTTCAGAACTGAAGGTTGCCGCCTGGAATATGCTCATCCACCTCACAGACAATGCCATGTCCTCACCACCATGCTGTTGAATATCAGAGCACTACCTGTGTCTTGTCAGTCCTCCTTTGTGTTCTCCTTTCATATTGGGGAAACATTTATCTGTTTGTATCTGCATTTGAAGACACTGATAAGAGTCTGACAAAAACATCCCTCCCACCTGTACATCACCTGTTTCTGAAAGAGCTTTCTGTTCTTCCCTCACTTTGAAATAGAGAAAGACATCGTCTTGCAGTAGCAGCAGAAACAGTAGCTTAAAAATAGATGCTGCATTGATGCATTTATTGGTGGCCTCAGCAAACAAGCTAGCACAGCACGCTGAGGCAAGTTACAGGCCTGAGCTGTACGTGTCACAGTCCCGGAGCCTCGAAAATAATTCACTAACACTGATAGAAGAATCCCCAACTGCAACAGCATTCATAATAAGAGGGATGTATGTGCAGGGCCTGTCCCTTGCACGCTGGGCCGCAGTATATAAATGACTGGCTCCTCTCATTCTGTAATGGGAGATTCAGAGCCCAAAAGCTGATGGCGGGCCTGGTCATTTGTCACGCCTGCTCCGTTCCAACTCTCTGACATGATTGATGCCGGGACCTCCCTCCGCTCTGATCCACCACCCCGCCAGCTCTGGATTAAAAATCCATCCTTGCTGACGTTTACATATTAAAATTGGTAGTTAGGGCAATTCTCCATGTGGAAACAAAAGGGGCCTGCTCTGTGGCGGCTGTTATCGATCACCCTGACAGTACATATGTACGGAGTCTAAATGGGGACAAGAGGAGAATTTGTTGCATATGTTTATGATACGAGATGCTCGGCCTGGATTCGTCCTCATTTATCTCTCAAATGTACAAAAGCTCATATTCTATCCAAGTCCTGACTGAATTGTGTCTGCATAGCAGCCAGTAGCACCCAAAACTGAATCTGGGATCACATAACATGTTTAATTATTCATATCCTAATATATTTTAACCTTTGTTTTATACAGACGAAAGTATTGTTCAGCTATTTGTGTTATGCCAACATTACGCATTGGAAGTTTCACTTTTTTGTCAATATTTTTTCTTCATAATCTTGGTGATGGTTGCAATGCAAACAGGAACTGATATTAGCTAATGTAGCATGCCTTTTAATAGTGGTGAATCACCAAAATGTGAACAGTATTAGGTGAAAAATGACTCCGTGACTTCGCTTACCCAGTGGTGGAAGAAGTAATCTGGTGGTATTGGTATTGTTACGTTTACTTGAGTAAATGTAACAATACCACATACCTGTTACAGGTAAAAGTCATGCATTCAAATTTTTACTCAAAATATACTTAAAGTTAAAGTACTCATTATGTAGAATAGACAGTTTCACAATAGTCTATATTATATTATTGGATTACAATTATTGATACATTCATGTGTTCATCACTTTAATGTTGAAGCTTATAAAAATGGAGCTAATTGTAACTACTAGGTAGCTGTGAATTTCTCCTCAGGGATCAATAATGTTTTATCTTAATCTATAATTTTACATCACAATGTATTTGTTGATTAGATTTTGTATTATCATATCAGAATCTGCAAAGTAACTAAAGTTATCAAATATGTAGTGGAGTAAAAGTTACACTCGGCTACGCAATTACGCAACAGCGGATGTTATTGACGTGGGTCTGCCACAAGGAATTGTGGAATTTCATTATTTCCTTTCCTTTGGTAAAGGATGATCCAGTGTTCCCATTGCTGAAGGAGATAAGGAAGGAAGCATTGGAGCACCTTTCCTTAACATTTAGATAATTTGACCAGCTCTTATCATGGCCGCCACTTAGATACTTCCAGGTCATTTCACTCAGTTAGGAACTTTCTTGAGCGAAAAGAAAAAAGACTATTCGATCGCAGCCCTCTTGTGAATGGATACCACCATATATCACTATCTGATATCATGTGACTGAAGTTACATACTTGACAACGGAGCCAACTTACATGAGCTAACTCATTTTGTTGAGGAAACCTATGAGATGCCTTTGAAAACTTTGTAAAAAGCATGTGATGTTGAGTTAAGATTATTTTGTTTATCTATGGTTGTCAAGGCCGACAATTAATGCTCAAATTATACTTTCTGTTTACAGTAGTCCTATCCGAAGCATGATGAGAACCATAGTGGCAGAATCTCAGATTATATCTCATAGTAATGATAATAATTAAAAAAAAAACATTGATAGTGTTTCACACTATATCGTTTATTTTATATTTTTTTCACAATAACATATGTGTTAATCTTAATAAAACAACAACAAAGGTTAGTAACGGTTTAATAATGATATAATAGGTAAGTTAATTAAACTCAATGTGTTTGTAATGCTATATAAACAATGATATGAAACTCATATATTTTATTAACATTCTTGGCCATTCTATAAACAAGCTTCTTATAAGTGCTTTAATCTAACAATAAATATAACAATAAATGTGTTTATAAATCATTAACACTTATATAATCTTATTAGCACGATAATGTAAATAAGCATCTTATAAGGACCTTTTTACCTATTAACTTACACTTATTACAAGGACCAGCTGGTAAACATATTGTATGTACATGTTTTTATATTATTATTATTTTATTAAGAACTTACATCCTCAGATTAAAGTCTAATACAGTAGGCTAGTTACTGCACCTCAGTAAGTACAGAACTGACACTCTTGGGTGTGATGAGTAAAAGACATGTCTGTACAGGAGGTCAGAAACCTGGTTAATGAGGTGGAACTTCTTCACCTTGGAAAATAAAATAGTGAGAAAAAATATCTTGCAACAGTACATATATAGCCGACCTGAGCCACCCACAGGTATAAATAACACATGTAGTTACAATCCCCATAACTATGTAAATATAGGAGACTCTTTTACATGAGAAATGAAGGAGAGAGAGACATGACCTATGAAAAATGAAATGTTTTTTGGCTGAAATAGTGATGAAAGCAGCCATAATAGTTGGAATTGATTACAGCGGGAGCAGCTGATGCTCTTTTAAACAGTGAGAGCAGAAAGACGTGAACTCTCTGAAATGTCTAAAAACGCCCGAAGGCTGACTGGCTCAAACAGAGATGTTGTGATTGTAAGGAAATCACACCTATCACTTCTGAAGAGTTGGAAAGCAACTCAAAGGTTATTTCTATTTTTTTTTCAACCAAACAGTGGCTTTCTTTCTACAAAGGCTGGTGAATGTTTTAAAGGCAGCTTCTGTGATATGACAGCAGTCTTTCTTCACAGGAAATATCACAGAGAGCTGGGATAGTTAGAGGAAACACTCTGTAAATGTTTCACTTTCTATTTAGCTGTAGTTTATGCAATTATTAGACATGCAGTGTATTAGACAAAAAGATAAGATTAATGCAGTATACAACTAGAAAAGTGAACTTAGAATGCAGATCTCCGCCAGGTGTGTCTCCCCTCCCAAACAAAGGAGAGTTGAATATCACTCCCTCCTGGCTCCCTTCAAGATGGTGGCGAAGATAACACGAATGGGGATTTATTCATCTCATGCGGTACCTAACTTAAAGGTCCCATATTATAAAAAGTGAGATTTTCATGTTGTTTTATTATAAAGCAGGCTTAAGTCTTATATAAATACTGCATCCACCACTCAATCCACAGGGAAATGCACACAGCCCGTATTCAGAAACTCTGCATTTGAAACAAGCTGTCAGGATTTCTGTCCATTCGTTATGTCCTTTGAAGACCCTTGACACAATTTTAAACGTAAACATTCTAAATGTGTCCCAGTTTATTCCTGGTTGCAGTGTATGTGAATGTCATCAGCTGACAGGAAGTACACATGGACCCACACTGTTGCCAGGCAACGCAATTCTGTTGCAATTCCATCAAAATGCGCTAAAACGGAGCGTTTCAGACTGAAAGGTAAATACAGGCATATTAA
The DNA here is from genome assembly GCA_916701655.1 of Sebastiscus albofasciatus. Lineage (NCBI taxonomy): Eukaryota > Metazoa > Chordata > Actinopteri > Perciformes > Sebastidae > Sebastiscus > Sebastiscus albofasciatus. The sequence continues at coordinate 62,060 of CAKAOI010045377.1, forward strand.
GGCAGACAGTATGAGGAAAATAAAGTTTTTTTTTGAACATTACAGCATGTAAACATGTTCTAGTATAAACACAAAATACAAGTATGAACCTGAAAATGAGCATAATATGGGACCTTTAAGTGAATCGTAATATGTCGGGTAGGAATTAATCTGCAGATGTTCCGGTTCAAAATGAGACCAAACTTTTCTATGGATGTCAGTTTTTGAGCCACGACAAAGGCCAAAATGAAACCTGCAACAGACTAGGTAGGGCTTGTTTTTAGCCAAACAGCAAAATGCCTGTTGCCACTGATGCAGTTGTTGATCAGTTACGGCTCCGACCAGCTGGTCAACACATTCTCCCTCCCAACTCGTCAAACACCACCGCTTGGTCAGTGTCAGTGTCTTGAGCTACTTTTGGATGTTTCGGGGATGCCGTGTCAATATATGCTTGTTACATGCATAGTGTCCTTTTTAAATAAACTTCCATTTTCACAGGAAGTTAAGTTTAGACAACACAACAACTCCGTTAAGGTTACGCTTGGGCCAGACTGCCCACAGCTGCCTGGCTGAATTGCTGCGTGTCCCACGCGTGGGTTGTCCACACCAGCAGTGTTTTTGCTGCTGCCAGCTCTTTCTTTCAACATTGAGTTTGCCTTTCATAATGCCATAATGCCTTTCAATAATCCAAAGGCCTTTTTAATGAAAAATATATCTTGGCTCCTGAAATCTGTTTTGACACACCCTGCTGTGAACATCGTGTCTGCTTATATACTATATGCTTACATGTATTTTGTCAAAGTTGAATTACTGCTGTGTTCAGTGCAGACTTTGTAAATCAAGCTGCATGTTTCAGTCATCAGAGACCTTTAGTGCCCCAGAATGTTCCAATTGCTGTCAAGAATACAATTCTGGCAGCATCGCCTTTTGTTTGTGTTACAGGGGCAAATTCATAAAGAATGAATTGCGTCCACTGATAGCACCATCAATAATGCTTGCAACCGCTATCTGCCCCATCTCAAGGTCAAATTTACAAAAGATGTTGTGCTACTGATATTACAGCGCAAACATGCCCATAAGGTTTTGCAGCTAAGTGCAATTTGCCCTTTTTTGCATCTGATTGCAATTCATGTGGCAAAGTATAAAATGTGTTTGAGGACAATACATTGGTTGTGATGGGTGAGAGTCAGCCTGAGCCATCGACACACTGAGTCAATTCGGGCCTAATAGACCGGGCTCGGGTCGGACTCGGGCTCATTTAACTTCTCTCCTTTCATTGTGCCCATATACGCCTCTGTTCCACATTATTGAGGAAAATATGAATTGCATTCTCTTATTTTAAGAATTTGTTGAGACATTTTTTGAGTTTATTAAAACTGAAGTAGGCGAGATCGGAGCAATATATAATATAAGTTATTTTTATAAAACGGTCACTATATCCTGACAGTAGTACATGAAACAGGTAACCTGAAAAAAATCATGTGTCTCTGTGTCCTCCAGTGTCCTCTATAAGATTTCAAATACCGGAGGAAAACAAGCAGTAAGAGCTGATCTGAGTCCGCTGTCCAGCTGCCGTCTATGAGAGCAGGCTGTCAATCACTCGCGAACTCCGACCAAACGGTCAAACTAGGCAGCTTTGATCAAATATGAATCAATATTATGTTAGGTTAATGCCTTTTTCTTGCCTCATATGTTTTCAGAATCATCTTGTAGTGCACGGTTTAGCTGTAAAATGATAAAGTTCGTGACACCGCCGCCATTGTGAAATCTGGTGAAGGAACGCCAAGTACCAGTCACACGACCGGAGCACAGCCAATAGGAACGCTCTCTCAATGAAATGACCTGTGATTGGTCAAAGTCTCCCATCACGGGCTAGATTTTCTAAAGCCGGAAAACAGATGCAGGTGCAGAAGTCTAGTTTTCTCTCAGAACACTTGAATTACAAAATGCTGAAAGGTTATTATGGAATTTTCGCCCAATTATGCCAAAAATATACTGCCTACTGCCACGTTAAATACCTGCAGCGATACCACCGCAGCAGAAACAATAAGTGCGTCTCCCCATTATGAGAGAGCAACAAACAGAGAGCATTTATGCTCAAGGCACAGCAGCGTAACTTCATTGATCAATCAAATCTCGTTTTTGTCTCATGTATTTTCAAAAATGACCTGTAGGGGAGCATCATTAATTCATTTTTCATGACACAACTGTCATTACATCCTGTCACTGCATCCCAAAATAAATGAGTTTGAGCGGTATGTGCTTCAGTTACCTCCAACTCTCTGAAGACGCTATCATTTTACTGTAACTGTGTGTGACTATTAGCACTGATCTTTGCGAATTAGATTGTTTTTGTAATGAGGTTCATTTGTATAGAAATGAGCCAGTTTTGCACTAAATGTCTGCATATTACCTAATTTAAATATGTGCAAATAGCACAGGAGCGTCGAGATTTGTCTGTTTTTTAATGCTGTTTCCTTTGTTTGGTGAACTGAAGCCAAATTTCTACTCTGGTGTACAATAAAGATTTATTGTGTTGTATTGTATTATTGGCAGCGCAGTTAGTGGTGTATTACACCCTTTGCGAGTGCTTTGAGAACTACACGGTTTCTTCTTTGTCTTATTTGCACAGGCTTAACGGCCACAAAAGTCCCGCAATCCTTTCGTGAACTTGCCCCTCAGGCTATTAAGGAGACTAGACCTACAGAGCATCATATCCTGAACACTGGCAATCCCAGTCAGTGTGTGACAAAAGAGGGGTGACAGATGAGCTGTGCAGATTGTTTGTACCATGTGTAAATCAGTGGATTATTATTGGTCATCTGTGAGCTGGAATATGGCACGGCTGGAACGCCCAACACACGGTGCATTTGGCACATGGTGCTCAACAGTGGATAAAGGCAGATACTGGGCCCAGACAGCAGACTGGCAACATACTGCCAACTATTGTCTCAGTTATACAATGTACAATTGACAAGAAAACATATAATACAGTACACAAAGACATGGGCTGGGTTTATCAAGTGTCTCAGAAGCCCTCCTACAAGGAATACTGCTGAAAGACTAGGGTTGGAGTTCAATAGTATTTATCAAATCCACATATAGAATCCCATTGACACGCAACTATAAATACCCAAAATTCAAAGATTCAATGAAGATCTATCGTGACCATTTATTCACCATGAGTCATAGACTGTGTATAAGAAGTGGACGTAGTCACTGTAACGTCACACATTGGTTTATGTGGTAAAAGAGTCCCACGAGGTACCTCTGTAAAAAGAAATCCCCCAAAAGACTTTGATTTTTAAATTGACTTCTGCAAGTAAATTACAGCGATTTACTGGCACATAATATAAACTCCCTATCCCCCTTACTTCTATAGCCCCCATGATGCTTTGCGTGAATAATGGGCGTAACTTCCAGCGCGTCGTGTCACTGAATCGTTTTCTATGGTAAAAGTATGTCAATCCTCTCTCCTAGAGCGATTGTATTAATAAATCTAGTAAAACATGTGTGAACACCACCTATTACACCTCAAACTGGATAATGTGATCATAGCTCTGCCTTCTACTATGGAGGGATGGGAGGACGACCTGTAGAAGTGGCCTCAGATAACGTACACTAGCATATTCAGCTACGTTATTGACTCCGTTGCTACAGACGGTGAAGTGATGAACAATCTGAAAAGCTCTGAGGCGGATCAGTACTTCCACAGTAACAAGGTTTAGTTTTTTACACACAGATAACCGTACTTAAACTATTTGTAGTCTAATGCTGCCCTGCACTCCGTGTCATAATCTGCCTTTCATTTTAAACTGTACAGAAAATAGTGAAAGTAACTGGCTGTCATTAAACCAACGCTACAATGCTGAGTCCTCCCTACACATGAAATCATAGCGGATGTTCTCCTGGCACAGCTGTCAGTCCTTTTAAGGACCCGACGTCTCTTCTCCTTTGCTCTTTATAGCCCAACTAACGTACACTGACTATATTCTGTAGGCCTACACTAACAATGTTCCGTACAGATGACATTTTCCGCCGATCGCTGAATAAATACTTCCAGATCGTGCATAAAATGTATATGGGTGTCATCTTCAGTTCCCCCTCTTTCATTCCATTTGTTCCTGTGATATTTCAGTCAATTTGTGAGGTTTCGCCCACAGCGGCTTGAGAGTGGAGATGACTTGAGCAGCGAAAATATACATTTTCAACCTAATTTATGCTTCTCACAGTACTGTAGTCTGTAAGATATTATTATAATGCTATCACAAGTTGTTAAATATATTACCCTTTGTTGAATAAATGCTTTGAAATGCACATTTTTAACATCAGTGTGGTGCACACTGACTGCTTGGCACTGCAGCAGCAACTCTGTCAACATAGACACCGTTTTCATGTAATTTTGCGCCCAATATTGATGTTGCAGCAGCGTTATTTAATGAAAGGTCAATAAAGTTAATGATTATTACATCAATTGAATATTTTGACATTTAAACTGTTCATTAATTGCCATTGAAAAATCATGTTATGAGCTCTGCACGGAACACCGTTAAAAGCTTAATAATCTTCGTTACACAGGCGGAGGCGTTACTTTTCCCATTAGAAAAAATGCAAGTTTAAGGCAATTCCACATTGGCTTCACTTTTATAGTTACATTATGTAGTCTATAGCTTTACTGGATTGAACTCTCTCCATGCAACCTGATCTCATAGCACCACATTTTAAGGACATTCTGCATGCCATTTAATCACACGTCGTTGGGCAGCAAAACAGTAACGGCTGCAGTTAGGTTTAGGCAACAAAACTACTTAGTTAGGTTAAGGGGAAAACACCATGGTTGGGCTTAAAATAAGTACATAAACTAAGTAAAATATGTACGTAAATAACATAACATGAGTACAGAAAACATGTCACAGACATCACTAACATCTGCAACGGAATGTTTCCTGTGTTTGTTTGACCCATCCACCGTAAGCGGCTTTTCTCACATTTTATCGTACATCACTAGCTCTGAGCGAGGTATATTCACACTGATGCGTTTACATTGCAGTCAGTACAGACTACATGGCGCACAATTACCAAAAAGCAAAGCAAAAAGAAACAACGGCGCTGTTATTGCACGCAAAATGACTTTCAAATTGTTGTGTCATTCATACGCCATTTGGTGGAACCGGGCTGCTCGGGTATATCTGACAGGACTTGGATTCACTGGGACACTTGAGAGATAAAAACTTCCTCTAAAACACCTTCATGTTTTTGTGCATGATAGAGTCTTTATGACAAGGGATCTAATGACACACTAATACAAAAACGTAAAAAAAATAAGCAAATCCTCTTTCCCACCACAATTGCTTACAGTATGTACTACTCATGTAGCCTATATCCCAGTAAGAAAGGGGTTAACACAGTAAATACTAATATACATAATAACTTTAAAGAATAATACTAATTATGGCCAGTTAGGACTCACTTTCTACTCTGAGAAGCTTACTAGTACTATCACAAGGCATACTATTCTTGCTAATTTAATATTGTGTATGAAGCATGTTGGACATGAAAAAAAAAAAAAAAATGAACATCAAGCTGGCATACTGAATGGAAACACTGTCCTCAGACCAGAGACATTCAGCTGCATACTTGTAAATGTAGGAATGCTCGTGTCAATAAATGAGTCAGTGGAAGCTAAGTGATTCAGCCCCTGTGGTAATTAAACACCACGCATGAGTCACACAGCAGAGGTGGGTCATTACGAGGCAGAGAGGAACAACGTGCCGAAGTTAGCATTCGTGATAAACAGGAAGACTGCTGATTGCATTAGCGCTCATCTGACAGTTTCATAATGTGGACTGAATCATTAAGGGTTCAAATTCCAAATTAAAACTGTTTAACACCCACAACAAAAAGAATAGCACTGACATAACTTAGAAGAGAATCTAGCAGATGAAAGATGTTAACTCTGACATTATAAGACATGGAGCATATTGGATTTTTACTTTCATAATTTCATTAAAATCAATTTCTCATAGTGTTTGTTTGTTATTTATATTTTTGAATGCCCCAACTGACCAGTTATACTGATGAATCAGATAACATGTTTATTACCTCCTTCCAAGACTCAAGGCCTTGGAAGGAGGTTATGTTTTCACTGGCATTAGTTTGTTGGTTTGTTGGTTTGTCCGTTTGGAGGATTACTCCAAAAGTCCGCAATGGATTTGAATGACATTTTTTGGAGGAGGGAACAACTGTAGAATCTGCGTTTTTTCACATTAAACTCGGTAATGTTACAGTTGAGTTCGACCAATGCATACTTGGTGATTGTTTAGGTGAGTTTTATTTTGTTTCTGTCCAGTTTGAATGAAGTGTTTTACAATGCTCCGCTATGTACAGCTGATCTCAACATAAACGAAAATACACGTGGATGATGGCGCAAGCTGAACAAAGTCATTATAAAATGACTGTTTTGCTACAATGAAATTATTTCCATAATTAAAAGTGATGCGTGGCATAAATAAAACACCATGGAAATTATTATATTATAAATTAGCTGACATTTTATAAAAAAAAAATAATTTGTTACATAAGTTTATACATTGATTTGTTCATATTACATGCATTCAATTCAACAGTAATTTGTATTCTAATATCTGTAAACTTTGTGTAACAATTTTTTCTGTTAACATTTGAAACACTGTAGGTGTGTGCACGTGTGTGCCTGAACGTTTTGCCGGTTGAACAGCCAGTGAAACCAAAAATTGTAAAATCCCACCACCACTTCGAGATGTCAGTGTAAGTGCCTGACAGCTGTGGTTTGTCTTGTAGCTGTGTGTGCATGTCGGTGTGTGTGACGCACTCTTGAATTGTGTGGTTTTTGGACTAGCCCCTGTCCATGATAGCTGGCTCGTGCGTTGGCCTCTGCTGGTTTGCCACATCCTAGTAGGTTGCCAGGTTAGCGCACACTGCACGAGAAATCCCCCAATCATGTTTCAAAAACAAAACGTAACTTTTCAATATCTAGAAAAATGCAAATATTTGATAAAAAATAAGTCAAGTCTGCTCACTAGAGCACCAAATGTGGATTAATTCACCGCTGAAAATAGTCCCCAACAAATGCACTATTTCCTCCTCAGTAACATTTGCTAAAAAATACAGTGACCAGATGTTATTAAATTACTGAGCCTTTTAATTCATTTTTTTTAATTTTCTTTTATGAAACTATATATTTGTGAGATGTTCGTAGATGTATGTCTTCAGTAGGAATCAATGGGCTTGGAGCTGAGAGCCTCAGACAGGGTGGGGAATGTATTGAGAGACGGACCAACACATTGTTGATTTGGCTCTTCAATTGGATCAGTTGACAATAAGAAATATATATAAAAAAAAAAAAACATTACTGTACATACACACACATCCAAATGGTTTGAAAGCAACAAGTGCATAATCTTTTGGATTGTCAAAAAAAGGCATTCTGGGAAATGCAGGAAGTCACTAAATATGGTATATGAGGTGTTAGTTAAAGGAAGAGGAGTAAACTAAACATCATGGAGTGAGTTGTGTGATGCAGCGAGTACGTGAGACTGATGAGATCTAACAGAGTAATCATGTCTGAGGGGGTTTTCCTCACTGCTCCGCAGTGAATACATCTGATGATAGAGAGAGCTGCAGGTGCATGAATCATCCAGCTGCACCTAAACAAACTGCACTTTGAAGTGTGGTAATTTGTCAGGTGTAATGTCGGCACGGTTCAAGATGTTTCTGAACCGTTCAGACAGATGAGGCTTTTTCTGTGAGGTCGGATGCATCATCCATAACGTGCTGTGGACTGAGCTGCTGGAATCTCCGGGAGTCTGAGCTTTTTTGGATGCAGCCCGATTGAAGCAATATACCACATATCCGATATGTCCAGGGCTGCAAGTGATGACAGTTCAGTTCATCAGTTATCCAGTCTTTTTTCCTGTTAATTGATGAATGGTTTTGTCTATAAAATCTGTGAAAAATGTTAATTGATTATCAAAATGATTGATTAAAAAAACTATTGACAATAGCACAAACAGACCTGTAAGCCATCTCAAAACTACGGTACAGAGCTGTGCTTTTCATCAACTATGCCTGCTGACGACTGCCAATCAGTGTCAGTTTCTCTGCTGGAACAAACAGTAGCGGCTTGAAAGTGTAGTCAAGATATCTAACTTTTAGTCCCTTGGTCAAGCTTTAAAAACATTGATACCTACACATCCCATAGTGCATCTTAATAGCATCTTTTGGTCATGGATGGATTAATGGATGTCACTCAAAGAGACACGTACCAGACTCAAAATGACCTCTAAGAAACATACAATGAATACAAAGAGACACAAAACAACTACAAAGTGATGCTAAACAGCTGCAAAGAGGCAAAAAAACGACTACAAAAAGGTACAAACTGACTACAAAAAGGGCAAAACAGCCACGGACAAAAAAATAACGACAAAAAGACAATTACAAAGTGACACAAAACAAGTGCAAAAAGAGTCTAAACAACTATTTTATACAGTCTTCGTGTCTTGTTCCTGTGTAGGAGAGGTTTTGGGGGCCTTTTGCATGTCTGTGCCCAGAGCCCCATGTCTCATAATCTGCCCATGTTTTTGGTTATTCCACCTGGTAAATGCCCACGTCTGCATCCAACATACTGTCTATTTGCTCCATATTTACCCTCCACCATTTTATTTTGATTGCCCAAATTCTAATTGTGAGATTTATGCTCTACTGTATATAGGGCACTGAGAAATTCCCATAATGCAACCGAAATGTAGTGTCTCTAGATGCACACTCATAATGCTGTCTGCCTTATCTTTGTGCAGCCAGTATTTTGCCAAACTCAGTATCCAACACACTGTGTCTTTGTTAAAGCTGCTCGCGTCTACCCTGACTGATCCGTTATTGTCAGTCTTACCTGTAACACTTCATGCAGATAACTCACTGTCTGCATGCTGTTGTCAGTGGTTTTGCTGTTTAGTCACAGTGAATAACATTAGCGCGTAATACAAACTCCGAGAGTGATTTGATTGAATTGGCATCTCGGAGTGAAAGGCTGGAAACAAGCTTTTCTCTCTTCCATGTTCCATCCAGCAAAAAACAAGCTGCTCTCATAATAGGTAGAACCAGCGGTGAGATGTTTTTGGGGGTGCGTAGAGTGTTGTCTGGATATTAACTACACATTCCAAGTCTTTGAACCAGCTGAGTCTCTGGAGACAGGGTCTTGTGGGAGGGATGCAGAGTCAGACTCCTGCCAAACAGACAAATCACACAGAGCTGGGCTCGTTTCTATTATTCATCCTCTCCCTGTGTTATTGTTCTGCTTCCTCTGTGGAGTTATCAGAGCCATTTTTTTTTTTTTTTTTTAATTGTTAGCTGGCGCTTTTTGGGAAATTATTTTCCATTCATTTGGATATTTGTGTCATAAAGAGCTTAAGTAGTCTGGAATTAGTGAGGGAGGGCTGTTTGTTAAATGATCCCCGTGCCCCCAGGGGCATAGACCTAAATCTATTTGGACATGGGCTTAGAGCTTGTAAGCCTATTATTCCCATCTGATTCAAAAACACCACATTGTGTGTGCAATGGTTAAATTGATTGAATTCAGTCCTTAGTCTACCTCTTGGCCACACGGCCGTGCAGCCCGACGCACATAAATAAAAACGCAAGCGACTTAATATGCATGAGAGTGTATGGATATGTCAGAGCTTTGCATTGTGTTGCGGAGTGTTTTCAGACACACACACACACACATTGAGAGCCAGTACCTGTGGCCTGCGCTGATTCACATTGTCACTCAGAGAACAGAGCCGAGTCTAAGCCGCAGATGAAAGAGCGTTGTTTGCTGTACTCTGATTGGCTCTCTCGGTGCAACAATGATGGCTCAGCATTGCTCTTCTTTTTTTTTTATGTGGAAATGGAATCTGAATTGGAATGAATTGAAGGGAAAGAGAAAAAAAAGAAAAATGCCTGTGTGCGATAACACAAATGCCATGAAGCCGGAGAGGCTGTGTTGTTGTCTCCTCAGTCCCACTGATAGACACGCTGAGGTCCGAACAGCTGATGAGCTGCCTGGCTTCAGACGCCACATTCATGGAATTCAATAGGGAAGACTCTTGGGGGACTCAGCTGAAAAAAGGACTGGAAATCAAGGGTAATTGAATCCCTTGAGGTTAGGATTGTGGAGCATAATGAAAAAAAAGCTCACAAGATGGGCCGCCCAAAAGGCTGGGAATAACCAGTTACTGAATTACAGTTATTCCCCCCACCACCGCCTCTGGAGGAGGGAAACACACTGGAAATATCATTTTTACCCTTTCTTTGAAGTAATCTCTGACAAAAAACACAAATAATTTCAACCATTTCTACATGCTTATGGAAACATTATTCTAACCTGCATAATCCGTCAGATGGTTTGAAGCCGTCATTGGAAACTGTTTGACAGGTACTTTCAAAAAAAATACATGGCAAGTGATTGGATGAACCACCTGTCAATCAAACTCTTACCAAAGCCAGTCGGGAGAAAAGTGAAAATATATTTTCCATGGAGAAAAGCCTTCAGTGTCGTTCTTTGCTCTTCTTTTAATGAAGGAATACTCTCCTGATAGAACTGATGCTATTGCAGCATCTACGCTAACCTCTTCAGGAGCCGCCATTGTTGTTTTGAACGAACAGTCCCCTCTCCATGTGATCACATACACCTAGGCCACGCCCCATAGCTGCAGTAGCACCTCACAGGATGCTGATTGGTCCGTGGTATGGCTTGCCGGACGCAAACAAGTTACTTGAAGCTGGACAAGATGGATTTTAGTGTGACGTGTGATCACACGATTCTCGCACAATGTCGTGAGAATCCAGCTGCCGTATATGGTAAGCGATTCTTTTCAAAGATTGAAACTATCCTGACAGCTAAAAGTTTAGAAGAGCATATACTTGCCAACCCTCATGATTTTCCTGGGAGATCCCGTTTTTCATCGCCATCTCCCGGGTTTCCTCCCGGGTTCACAATTCTCCCGTATTTCTCCTAATTTATGACAAATTTTCATTTTTTTTGTTCCTTTTCATTATCTTAGCTGGTTTCTGGAACTGAAGAGTGTGTATAATCCCTACCGTTTCCACCCGGGCGACAATAGAGCTACACCAACTGTCGTTTTCCCGGCGGAAGAGAGCAGTCTATGCTCGCGACACAGCCCAGTTTGAGCTCATGTTTAAGCTGCGCTCGCCACAACAACTCGCCAAGTCGGGCTTTGCTCGATGCAGCGAAAAGCCGTCGCGGCGCAGCACAAGCTGTTAGAAATAATAAGTTTCAGAGCACAGTGTTGCCATTGTCGCGTTGTGTCTCAAAGGACCTTCAGAGAGTGAGAGATGGAGAGAGAAATGGAGAGTATTAAGAGAAAGAAATACTCAAGCAGGAGCAAAAATATATAAAAACGGATGAATACTAGTTTTTGTCAGAGATTCACACGCCGAGTTCACACCAGAGGAGCGAATTATTCAGTTTTCTTTCTTGGGAGTTAAAGGTAAATTCAAAAGTTAACACATAAACATAGAAATGCTGTTGCAGTGTACTGATTATTTTGTTATTTTCACGCTTTTAAAGTCACCAGAATGCAGGAAATGGAAAAAAAGTCTCTGAAACTCAATTTTTTCAGGAGGAGGAATCTCAGATCCCCCACTTTGTTTTTTATATCCTCCCTCTTTTTAAGGTCTCAAAGTTGGCAAGTATGGCTGAACATAACTGGCCATGAAGTAATAGCAGTATATAGAAAAAAAGGGACGCAGTGTCCAGTAGTGAGAGTGAGGTTGCATGCTTTGTGCAAGTGCAAAATGTACATGTTTTTTTTTTTTTTTATGCTACCAGCTTTAAAAGGAATCTCTCATCTTGTGCACACAGAGCGGCAGCTCACCTGCCATCAACTTGTAGAGGTAAGAAGATAAAAACAAACGCTCTGTGCAGAGAAAGATCTGACAGTAGCTGACAGTCAGACAGGATGGACATCCATATATCTGAAACATGACACATCATTTTTGTTGAATAAAACACCACAAAGTAAGTATAGCAATCAGCCTATACCAGTGAAACCTGTACGTTTATTATTCTTTTTTTTTTTCTCTTTTTGCAGTTTTGTCCGAGTCAGCAGTCAACTGACCTAATTGAAGATTCAATTATTCTGGATCATGTTTATCATGCCATATTATTATTCCCAGGCAAGTGTCAGATTGAACTACAGACCATGTGATACTACATCTGTCAGTTGTTCATTCTAAACATTAATATGCATGTGCATGTTAGCTGTCGCACGCATGCACGCAGCTGGGACATGCTAACGTTAGCGTAACATCAACAGCTATGGATATGGTTTATGTTACTTTTTCAGTGTTATTCTTTGTGTTTACAGGCAGGAATGAGTACACAATTAATATGGGCTGTCAGCCGCTTCAGTCCTCCTCTGGGAATATTGAATTATTGCGTTAATGTGGTCTGACGTTTTAGCTACTCATCTCGAGCTAAATGGATAGTGTTTTGGAAGGTTTTAGGTGTCGTCAGCTTCTCGTGTCTTCAGCTTGCAAATGACAAAGTTTGTCATGATTTCCATATGATTATGATGGATCCCTAATATTGGCTTTTTGGTAAACTTACCACAACACTACATGTAACCCACCCCACCCCCCTCCCAGCTCATCAGACCCTGTGGGGGTCCCAGTCACGGGAGGATGTCATTCCGGCCCTTCTCTCAGCCCCGGCCGGATAAATGGCCCTGCTGTGCAACTGTGAGATCTGGCTGTTATGCAACTCAGCATGAATATTTAATCGGCGGCTCTCCGCAAACACAGAGGAGTCGGGATGTTTGGACTCCGAGGACAAATGTAAGGATGGCACGGGAAGCCGCAGCCATGTCGCCACTGATTTGTGTTTCTGCCTGCTGTGAGTGAGCCTCTGCGGTCACCCCGAGATCAATAGCGAGGTAAATCATTTACGGAATAAACACGGCAATATGGGAGGCTATTAAAGCGACAATATGCATCTTTTCTCCTTGAAGAAGGAAGCGTATTGTCAATCCCGACCTCCTCCCCCTCATTTGGCCACGCTTCCCGTTCCAACACCTGACACTCATCTTGATGAGCTGTCATCTATCCCGAGGCTGAGCTAACAGCATCTGTACGGCTCAAGCAGCAGACGGCGAACGGAACCGATCCGCAATTAAGAAAAAGCAAAGCTGACATTCAGCATGTTTTTCCCGCTTTTACTTCCTCCGTTGTTACTTGCTTTTTTTTCCTTTTCTGTATTGCACTCCTTGTCACCCTTGCCCATGATATGCCAGTTTCACTTGCTTATCACTGCGTCTGACAGCTTAATTCAACCAGGCTCACATTTTTCTTTACATTTTTATTTTGCTGTTGACATTTTATCCCCTTACGATTACCTTGCACCTGTTAGTTTCTTTTTTTAAAAAAGCATGTTGGTGAGCTGTGGTTAAAAAAAAGAAAGAAAAAAGAAAGTGCTGTGTGGTGGGAGGATTACATCAGAAGTCACAGTTATTTATATGAATGTCCCGCAGGTGTGAATGTGAGAGCAAATGGTTGTCTGTCTCTGTGTCAATATGTGACTTGGGTAATTGGGTATTGGAGGTAACAAAGGCAAGTACCAATCTAGAATAATATGACTATGACGAAATAGTATCCTCAAAAAAGAGAGAAAGGTGTATAATACAAGTAAAAAAGTGTTTAACAGGTAGAACACGAGTCCTGGGACAGGTTTTAAAGGGACTGTTTGTAACTCTTACATGTATAAATCAATCCGGGTTGGTGTCCTATGCGCGCTCGCATGTTGCTACGCTGTTCAGACTCAGACTCCAACACAAACTACACGGAAGCACCAAAACCACAAAGTTATATCTAGTGAAGCCCGTCTGTTTAACAGTGTTGGCTGCGGTCGGAGGACGCGGGGGAGACCTTAGCTTTGGTCTCCAGGGCCGGAGTCTCTGCTGTACTCTGCTCCTCTTCCCCTCTGCCTGCTTGCCTTCACTCACACATCGCGCTCGTTCTTGCTCTTTCGCTCCACTCTCACGTGCACGCATACTCCACACTGCAGAAGAGTTAGTTTAGCTCTGTGAAAATCTAGTGAATGTGCAGTGGATGTTTGTGCAGAAATAAATGCTGCAGCTCCTCCAGACCAACAGAGGTTTCCCGCGTTTTGTGAAGTAACGGGGCTCTGCAGCGAGTAACGTTATCGTCTCCCATTAAAACTCCGATGTCTCCCCTGTTCTCTCCGGCCGCGGTCGGGAGGCTGAAGCAGGAAAAGCCAACACTAGGATCAGCATTGATTCATGGAGAGCCCTTCGTCTGGTCAGCTAACATTACTGCCAAACAGGTGAAATATAGGGTGATATTGTGGTTTTAACTGACGTGTGTCGCCTCACTGTTTTGACCGATGCTCGTTCATGTCTATTTAGAGCGAGCGCAAGCGCAAGCAACAGGACGCTGACTTTCGTTGACTTAATGGCCACAGTTGTTGCTGTTAACAAGCAATTTCTGATTCTTACAAACAATCCCTTTAAAACACAAGTCATGTATAAATTACCACAGCAGAAAACTCCATGTGAACTAGTTACACAACACATTGCATCGTACATGCTTTAACCCAGCTTTGCAGCTACAGCTGATAATGTCCAACAGGACAGGAGGACCAATGGGGCTTGCATCCAGGACGGGCATGATGACTTCCTCTCCTTCCTTGTCGCCTTCCTTCTTGTCCTTTAGGGGTGATACGTCCAACAGAGTTCTTGTTTTAGATGGGTTATTTTTGTCCGTGGGGAGACGAGTTCTCTTCCTAAATATCTCCAGGTAGCCACTGAATGCTTTACTCATGGGTGCATTTGATTTATGCTGCACAATTGCTCTTTTGGTCTGTCCTGGCAATAACTTGAAGATAATAAGCAGACACCTGTCCTCTGACCTCCAGGCGTTCTTATTAGAGGACTCTCGCATCCGAGACTTGGCAGGTCCACAGTCCCACTGTCAAACGGAGCCCGCGACCCACTCCGAGGATGAACAAGTTGGCAGAAAACAAGATGCTGATGAGGCGTCCTCTCAGTCCAGCCGATGAAGATATTTCAGCAGGCGTCTCGGCCTCGTGCCTCGCTCCGTCTTTGTTAAATGAGTCTCTCCCCCAAAGTTTTATTAATTAGCGTAATTAAGTCTTTTTGACGACTTACTATGAAGTTGGGTCTGAGGTATTTCGTCTCATTTTTCAGCCACCACTCAGTGCTTATGCCACACAACATTAATAATGCTAATTAAGCACTTTGACAGTTAATTTAAGATAATTAATACAAATACTAATATTAGATGGCACACAATTGGAGCCAGGCGGAGTGAAACCACATACCTTTTTCACACATGCCAAAGGGCTTTAAGGGAAGCAGAGGTGGGAGGAACAAAAAAAGTCAGCTCCAAAATACCTGCACAGATCTATATTTCACAACCGGGCTGTCAGAATTTTAAATGGCTTCTAAAATCACTGCAATTTTTCTGCACAGCAAGATACAGCTGTCAAGACCGCTTCCTGCTCTGCTCGTCTCGGAGCCGGCCGGCCCCGGCTTTGAGGATTTTTTTTGTCTGTTCACATTCCAAAAGTTCATTAAATTTTACCCATTAGGTCTGTTTATAACCCCGCACTTTTTCATCTCCTTAACGAGCAAATTGCTTTTTTTTCTCTCCATATAGAAATACAAAAGCCCTTTTAAAAAATGATGGTCAAGTCATATTGCGCGAGAGCTATAACAGGCGATCCAGATGGCCCATTTGCAGTGCAGGAAGACGCCTTGGCTCGCTGAAGACGGGAGGAATAAGTCTCTGTCGCCGCCTTAACTACCAAACACATTACCTCTGAAGTATATGCCATTTAGAATGCCAGGCTCATTTTTAACATCTCCAAGGCCGCTTAGCTTGATCCCCTCTGCTGAAAAAGTCCAAAAAGATTAACATAGTGCGCTCGGTGAATAGTCAGTCTCCTGCAGTCGATATAGCTTAGCTTATCTCAGGAGTGGTGTTTGCTAGGAGCCCCCGGAGCTATTGGAAGCACTGAGCTCCTTTTTCACAGCCGGTGCAGCCACGGAAGCTGTAATAGATGGTGATTGCTGTGTAAATAAAGACCACAGATACACGTAGAAGAGGGCGCGCAAAATAAATCAGGGCTGCTTGTTTTGCAGGGCGAAGAGGAGGCCGTTATAGCTATAAGATGCCAGGGGCTCAATTAAGAACATAACGGTGCGTAGCACATCTAAACTCTACATCATAACATGAGGAACATGCATTAACAATGCAGACAATGTGATCCGAGCACCATTGGGCACTTGTAAAACCTCTGCCTCACTGCACACTATGCTTCCCCCGATGGGTATTGAACCCAGGATTGGAAATTGTCTTATTTATCTCCTTCTGACCTCCTCCCCTGACACTTGTCTTAACCTTCGCACAGTTACTTGTGCGTCTTAATTGAATGAGCAAGAGAGGAGAGTGTGTGTGTGTGTATTAGCTGGCTGGCTGCATGCATGGCATTAGGTAGGTAGAGTTTATTATCAGTCTCCGGCGCCGTCCCGCTGCGGTTAGTGTTTCCTTAATGAGGCTGGAGAGCGGCGCGGGCCAAAGCTCGTTAGCCAGGCCCTAGGGTTAATGTGTGATAGAGTGGCTGGCTGGCCCCACTGGTAAACAACAGAAACCTTAACCAGGAGGGGGTCATGCGTGGCCGTGCATTTTGTTTCCTGATGTGACACGGACACGGCTCAGGTGCAAAAGAGCTCAGACTGCAGCTGTGGATTTCCTCATGATGCGTGCTGGACTGGACTGAAAAAAAAAAAGTGTATAAAAAGTAAACAGTGGCACAGCCCTACAAACAAGAGTCAAAATGACAGATTGCCAACATTACGCTTGGTTTGTTAAAGAGCACACAAGCATCACAAAACACTGACTGTGCATTCACACTGCATGCAACATGATCAAGAAGTCCATTACGAGCGGAAGTGTGGATGTTCAACAAGCTTGTCAGCCAAGAAAAAAAACGTCAACTGTTCAATAGCCGACCACATTGTCATGCTCGTTTGTCATGAATAAATAAGTTGTATCATTTTTTTTACCAGCGGGGCCTGGTCACACCAGCACTTAAAACTGAATCACAATCAGCGCCTTTGCTCAGTAAATATGTGGGCAACTTTAGCATCAATCGTAACTTTTGTGAACTTTGCCTTGAATTTTAGAGGAACAAAGAGAGAGAGAGGAACAGAGGAAGCTACCGTAGCTTATTAGCTTTGTTGCAGTGTCCACTCTCACATCACCCTGCACTGCTGGACAATAAACCGCTCCACAAACGAGACATGGTTTGCAGGCAGTTATGTTATGAGACTGGAGTCAATGGTACAATTATATCTCTTTTACATGACTGTGTTGAATACTCGATTCTGATTGGTCAATCGTGGAGTTGTGTAATTTCTGTATAACAGTTGCTATGTATAGCAGACCGTTGCTATGTATAGCAGACCGTTGCTATGTATAGCAGACTGTTGCTATGGGCACAACTCTGATGTCGGACTCTGGCGGACTGTTTTTATGTCAAAATATTGATTTCTTCAGTAAGTAGCTGTGTAATAAGCGGGATAATGTACAGCTAGCAGATCATTGTTGTGAAAGAATCCCCTTCAGGGCGATGAGAGTGCAGCATCGCCCTGTCACAACAATGACCGGCTCGCTGTACATTATCCCTTACTTAAAAAACTGTGTTAACATTTCACTGGCTATTTTAAGGAAGCACTGAGAGGCAAGTGAGAAAAAAGAAAAATCTGGTAATCCACTTTCTAAGTCTTATCTAAATTGTTTTCTTTTCTGTGTTTATGACTTAAGAACAGGTAAAAAAAAAAATAAATAAATAAGTTTGCCGGATAATCTTATTTTTGTTCCTTTTCTTTTCATTTGTAAAACAGGTGAAAAAAAAAATAATTTTTCAAAGTTACTTTTTTTTTTACTTTTTTTCACCTGTTCTTAAGTCCTAAACAATTTAGACTTATAGAAAATAGATCACAGGAATTCATCACTTGTCTCCATACCTATTGTGATATTTTCAAAACAGAAATTTGTAGAAGTCAGGTGTCATTGGTGAATTTACTGTTGGCGGTGTATTATAAACCAATAATGCAATTTTTTGGGCGGGGGTATCTTCAGGGGTGAGCTCTAATAGCAATCTGACTCATCTGACATATGTTTTCTATGTAAAATGATAATCTGCAAAGTAACTATGGTTGTCAAATAGTGTGTAAGAGCATCACAACATGGAAATTGTAATTATCATAATTAAAGTACTTCAAAACTTTACTTACTGTTAGTACAGTAGTTTACTTTTCACCAATGGCCTGTGAGCAGTTCAAAAACCAAGGTAGGTAAATGATTGCATCCATAGCAGACAACAACCTCAATACAAACTACACTCCAGGCCTGGGTTCTCCTATGGTGTTATGAAAGGTCGTACCAAAGCCAAATCCATTATTTGCTTATTGAAAGGTGTGCAGCTATATGAAACCGGTCGGGATCCCATACGGGATTGCAAGATAAATTTGAGGGGTTGTGTGATTTTGATGATTTGATGATGGTGAAGAAGTAAAGAAACACATTTCTGCTTTTCAAATGTATTTTTGAACAGCCCTGAAGTTTGACCTCTTCAGGACTCAAACAAGAAAAGACAGAACAGAGAAATGACAGCAAAATATTGCCTCAGTATTTGTACTCAGCTTGATGTGTTCGACGTCACGCGCTTCACGTCAGCCGGTGACGACTGCTGTTCTTTCTTCTTTTCCATGGTTTTTCATGTGTGAATATTCTGGAGGCCAGATGTGTGTGTGTCTACAATTTGAACTGGTTTCATTTTAGTCTCTGCAGCCCTTCATATCACACTTGACTTTTAAGACTGCTGTGACTTTGTGGCTGTGGAGTTCTTCGCTTTGACTTTGCTTCTTGGTGTGTAAGTTAAGGGGAGGGGAGGGCGGCGGGCTGCACTGCTGTGCATTCGTGCGGGAAACGAAGTGTTATATTCTCCACCCTCTCTGCCCTACCCCCCACCCCTCCCCCACCCCCCCCTCTTTCTCTCTCTGTCTGTGTCTCCGTCACTCTGTCTCTCGGCCGTCCTCCCACTCTAACCCCTGAGGAGTGTGTGGGGGCGGTGTCTGAAGGTCTGGGGTGCCTGTGTCCTTGGCTGAAGGTCTGTGTTGGGGGTTGTTTTACTCCGACTTCAGGGAAATCCTTCCGCTGCTGCAGCTGCCTCTGGC
Source organism: Sebastiscus albofasciatus (assembly GCA_916701655.1). Classification (NCBI taxonomy): domain Eukaryota; kingdom Metazoa; phylum Chordata; class Actinopteri; order Perciformes; family Sebastidae; genus Sebastiscus; species Sebastiscus albofasciatus. The sequence goes on from CAKAOI010045377.1 coordinate 81,358, forward strand.
TCTTTTAAGTGGCCTTGGGCTGCTGATGGGACTCTCTTCAACCCCCCACCCTCCCTCGCCTGCCGTACGGCTCGCGTTCCGAGGCCTGACTGCTCCCCGAGCCTCCTGCGACCTCCTCCGCCCTAACACCCCCGCCATCCTTCCCCTGCAACCTCGGAGCTTTTCAAGCTCCAGCTCTGGGTCCAAGGTCTTGCTTTCATCCCTAACCCAGCCTGGTCCCCCAGGTCCTGGGTGACTGCACAGGTTCATTACCGCCTAATACCAGGCCAAGCCTCCCTCCCCCCCATAAGCATCTTAAACATCCATTAATGCGATTCATCATCATAATGGAATCACTTGTCAGCTACATGGTGATGATTTGTAAGCAATAAAGTCACAGGCAGCTTTTTAGCAACCGGGCTAATTCCCCTTGTATCAATTAGTCTGGTATTACAGTGCTTTTACTGCTGAAGTGATTTTAATCAATATTGCGATACATGAAATCAATAGGAGTGTTGCTGTAGCAGGCAGAGCCAGAGCCGGTGTTTGGTGGGAAGGCAGTGAGTAAGTTGATGAGAGCTTTCTCTGGAACACGGACATCGCAGCACAGATTGGGTGTGATGTGTCGTGTCCTGGGCAAACTGTACCCACACCTTGTACTGGTGTGTGACACGCACACACATACACACACACCACCTTGTGACAACATTCCTTGCTAATCTAAAACTTAACTTTTACCCTAACTCAGGGTTTCTCATCATCATGAGATATGCAGGAAATTTTGTGTGCCGATATTTGTTGATTGTGTAATTTTTTTCTTATTTAAAAAGTCTTAACATTTTAATAAAAATACAAACATGTTGTTAAAATTAAAGAACTTAAAAGTGCAGTAGTTTGCGGTGTGTAAATGTGCAAACAGGAAGTGAATCTTGAGACCAGTCAAATTTGACAATAGTTCAAGATATGTTTTAACCATTTCATTGTAATGTGACCATTTAAAAAAAAAACTTGGCCTCACTGTATAAAATGACCTCCTGACCTCTAGGATAATCACAGCCTCACGGAACTTTACAGCCACAAACTAGAGACCTTGAGCATTCAGAGGATGGATGGCTGTCCTAGCTAGATTGACAATAAGGGGGTTTCTGAGCAGTTTACACAACAGAAGTGCTTTCCGAAAAATGCAATTCTTGCAGAAGGTTTTTGATACCAACTCACAGCATGGCTTTTTCTATGGTGTTCCTCAAGGTCTTGGTGTCTTAATGTGGTGTTCTGGAGGGATTATTGATCATTTTTGATCAATTATTGAATGGAAATAAAAAATGATTTAAATTTAGCACCAAATCTGTGTAACAAATGGTATCATCCCAGAAAGTTCTGCAACAACTTATGAGACATAATAGAGCCTGGGGCGATGGCCATCACAAACTCATATCATCATGTTATAAGCTCTGATACACTTTCATGATTTATTTTAATTCATTCATTCATTTATTCATTCATTCATTCATTCATTTTTTACTTATTATTAACGACTAGACAACTTGACACACAGTGCTGAGCTTCACCTCAAATTAATCTTCAGGTTCCCAGCTTTCAGATGATGTACACCACTTCTATGTGACATCTACTGTTGATTTATTATCTACCCCTGAACATCCCCTCTCCCCCACCGCTAACCCTCTAGAAACAGAGTTCGGAATGGCAAGGGGTTAATGTAGCAGCAAACAACTATTTGCTATGTAAATGTATAGTGGAGGAATATTGTCCTGAGCAGAGAATGAAGTTGCCCTCCTTCTGTGTATGTTGTAATCCAAGTGCATGCTTTTAGGGCATGTTAGTGCATGTGAGCGTGCCCCGAGCTAGCTCACGGCTGCCACCCCGCACTGCACTTTCACATATGGTGCTATGTATAAATGTATAAATCTTTATGTTGGGCTCTACTAGAACCCATCTGAAAGGGTTCCAAGTGGAACCTTTATAAACCAAAAAGGGTTCTCCTACGAGGACAAGCTGAAGAACGCTATATGGTTCTAGTTAGTACCTTTATTTCTAAGAGTGTAACCTACAGCCCAACTAATGCCACTGCCACTTCTTATTATAAAACCAAAGTGCAAGTCCTCAGCCCATCCCATTGAAGTGTTAATGGATAAAGTGACTTCGCGGAGACAAAGTGTCTTCACTCGAAAGGTGTAAAAATCTAAACAGGTTCTCAGAAAGCTAGTACAGAAACGAGTATCTAGGCACTTAGCTCTCTCTCGCTGTCTGTCTCTCTACACACTCAGTGATGTAATTGAGTGCAACAGATGTCCCACTAGCTGCCAGGTGTGTCATATGTTGAGCAAAGCTCCCACCGAGCAGCACATAATCAATCGGGTTTAGTGGCGTATCCTTCAGAGTATGCACACACACATTCACATCACCTTCCAGCATTTAGACACGCACCTGCCGTGTGTGTGTCTGTGTGCTTGCGTAGATGTGCATGCGTCTCACCAACTCAAGCCAAAGAGCGCGTTCTTCACACGAGTGCAGCTAAACGACCTGGTTGCGGTGACTTTGTTTAATGCGTTGCTTTAATGCGCGTCGTGTTGTTGACTTGAGTTTGCCAGCAGCGCTCTCGCAGCCCCGACCATCTCTTCCACCGTTGAGGTAATTTGCTTTGACTCAGGTTGTCAGAGGAATGCTGGCTATAGTATGTATCTCTCCATGCATCCATAATGTATGTGGAATTGTTTTTTTTGAGTCCGCACTCCAGCAATTAAAAGCAATTACTTCCTGCTGATTGCTGATTTGTGGTGACAGATGATGTGTAATCTGCTCCTGTAACATCACACGCCTTGCTGTACAAATCGATGCCGGCACCAGCTGAGGCTGCACTGAATTTGTTTTCAGAGCAAACAAAAGCCCAGGTCCTTCAGGACCCTTCTGTGTTGCCATACTTTGTGATGTGCTCACCATAACCGGCTGATGTCACGTAGGAAGGCTTGACAGTTTGAACAGGACTCTGGAGCTAACTGAAGGGTCAAGACAACAGATGAAAAAAGAGAAGAGAGACTCCAGCCCCAACAGTGCTGTTTATATTTGACAGGAGAGCTTGCTATTGGCTGTTAGTTTGCTTGGCTGAACTGGGGCATTAATCTTACATTTCTTGACACCATGGGTAGCTTGGGATAATTTGTCACTGGTGGACGCTACACATGTGCCTGCGAGCGCCGATGCTTGAGCTCAGAGTGGCAATAATTAAGATAATATCCTCATCTACATGCCAGGACAATTGACCCAGTTTTCTCCCGCTGTCGGCGGCTCTGATGGCTCATTTTACCTAAACTAATCAGCCGGTCCTCGTCCATGTTGCGCCCGCTCTCGATGCGAGCCACAGGACAAATAGGAACAGGGCGTCCGACAAAAAGCTCAGCTCAAAATGATGTGTCGTGCCGTGCTGCACAGTGCCTTGTCGCTCGCAGCCAGTTAGGATACTCCAATAGAAAACAAGGTAATCAAGCTGATTTTGTTGCTGACCCCTGCTTGCACCACATCCAGGACACATTCCAGTTATTCTGTAGTAGAAGTGTAAGCCAATGAAACATGTTAGCTGCATTATAAAAGTCTTTTAAGTTCAAGTTGTTGATAAGGTGTGTGTCTGCTTTTTTTTTGTATTGTCTCCCTTTTTCCAGCCGTGAGTGGCTTCTTCATGGGAAAGCAGTTTGCATCAAGACACACAAACAAAACATTATCAATTTTAGTCATTATTTATACTGAGATTATTTGTTCGATAAGGCTTGCGTTATGTTGTATTTTTCTTACTGTCATCATATCTGAAGTGAATGTATCTACTAATAAGTATTGTGTGTGTATCAAAGCGTGATACACACATTCATCTGTGCCATAGAACTCCATTGTTGTTAAAAACACATCAGTGAGCCACACTGTTACACTGGGTGACATGTTCCTTCATTACCATGAACACACACACACTGTAGTTTATTTTGACTCAATCCAACACACACACCGTCCTGCTGCATCAAATACTCACTAGAGCACCAAATGTGGATTAATCTGGCGCTGAAAACAGTCCCCAACAAATGCACTATCTCTTCCTGTAGTAAGCAATGTCAAAAAATACGTACAAAATTAGTGTACAGCAGAGAATTACTTTTTTTTTTAACTATATATTTGTGAGGTGTCTTCAGTAGGAGCAATGTGCTTGGGTCTGAGAGCCACAGACAGGGAAGGGAAGCCAGACAGTTACTAATTACTACACAGCCATTCCTAATCATTTCTTATGTTAGTGCCACTGCACCAACATAATTTTGGTGCCCTGTTATTATTTATATACATTGATAATTTTATTAATTTATAATATGTATTTTTTTTAATTAATTATTAGTATTGACACTAATAATTCATTTTCATATTTGCTAATAAATAGACCTGGTCATACCTGTCTGCCCAACAACAAGCTACAATGCATTGACTACATTCGATATATCGCCCACCCCTAATATGATCATTTCTTTATTTTTTTTTAGTAAAGGGAACCTAACAATATGTTGCATGGTGGTACAGTGGTTAGCACAGTCGCCTTACAGCAAGAGGGTTGTCGGTTCAAACCTGGCTTACGGCCCTTCCCAGTGGAGTATGCATGTTCTCCCTGTGTTGGCGTGGGTTTTCTCCGGCTTCCTCCCACAGTCCAAAGATATGCAGGTTGGGTTCATTGTTGACTCTAAATGTCCCGTAGGTGTGAATTTGAGTGTGAATGGTTATCTGTCTCTATGTGTCAACCCTGTTGGCGACCTGTCCAGGGTGTACCCTGCTTTCGCCCAATGTCAGCTGGGATTGTAGGATTTTTTTTTTTTGTGTGGAACACCTCATATCTGAGGTCAGATATAAAGAAGTAGGAGCACCACTGTGCTCAAGTGATTCCCTTTTCAATAATCTCTGCCTTTCCTTCCTCCTCTGCTCTCTCTGACCCCAGACAACTTTATATCTTTATACAAGATCCTCCCAAAGTCCACGGCGTTTTATTCAACAATAAGAAGTAATGAATTCACAGATCTATGGGAAAATGATCAAACCGACTCCCCTCAGTTTTGTGTTCAAAAGGGCACAATGTAATCAGATTTCCAGAAGCTGTGCGTTCGCTGCTGCTCCTCGTGGCTGTAAATATTAACTTCTGGAGCTTTCTTGGGAAAGCAGATGATCAAGGAAGGTACTTTTGGGAATTCCCAGTGTTAGAGTGTGCTGTACTTTATTGTTTGGAGATGTGTAGGGGTTCCGTAGAGGATTATAGGAGTTAGTTTCACGGATGCCTCTTCATGTGAAAAGTCCTCCTGTGAAAAACCCAGAGGGATTCATTCATGTATTATGCTGAAACTACAAGTCACGGCTGACAATCTCCAGCTTCATGCAGCTCATGATATATCTTGATCATGCATATCTGTGAAGGTTCTAAATGATGCAGATGCTCCTTTGTGGCAACTTAAAACACAAAATGTTCCATCGCTGCTACTGTACCTCCTTGTGCTTGCCTGATCTGCTGTAGTCAGTAAGCCTTATTTGCATCAGCTAGCCAAACTACAAAGTGAAACCGCTGACTGTTATTCCGTAAATGTGGTTAGCATGTCGATTTCTGTTCGGTCGGCCAAAGAGGGTTTGTTACAGAAAGAAATGCCACTCTGTACCACTTCCATATTTAATAAGGTAGTAATCCAACAAAGTGGTGAGCCAGACGGGCAACATGCAAGCTAGAAAAAGATGACTGTATTGTGCCAGGCCGGTCTCACCAAATGGCGTATGAATGACACTGCAATTTGTAATTTGTCATTTTGCGTGCAATAACAAAGCTGTTTTTGCTCGGCGTGCCATTTGATGCTATGTAGTCTGTACTGACTGCAATGTAAATGCAACGTGAATATGCTATGCTCAGAGCGAGTGACGTAGACATGAAGCCATTTCACAATGTTAACCCCGGGAAATGACAAGCGAAAAACCTAAAATGCTTTACCATGACACACAAAATATCGATGGGCTATACCAAACTTTTTCAATTTGATACCAATAATTTTTGTTACAATTTCATGAACACCAATATTGATCATTTATTAAATGGGTATGTGATTTTTCAAAATCATAGTCATTTAAAAAAAAAGAAAAAAAAAAGATCATTACACCCAAAGGCAAGTCACATGACCGGCCATTTATAACAAATATATTACAAAAGCAAATTTAAGTAGAAATAAATAAAAATGTTCCACTTTTTTCAGAATAAGGTTGATTTTTCTCAGCTTTAGCACTGTGAATACAGGCATCAACCAATCATGTTGTGAGTTGAGTTGCACCAAATACTTATATAACAACACAGACACACTGTAGTCTGAATCAAACTCTATTACTCCTTTCAGCCATGACAAAGGCAGCATACACCAGATCCACTCCTTCCACTCTTACCTTTCACAATAAAAGCCCTAGACATATAATATCTGCAGGCAAGTATTTTCACATTTTCGTGTAATTTATTCGTCACGCCCTCGGTATGTAAATGCCTTAATTGATAACACAGCCCTAATTAGTTACGCGCCTAATTATGTCTAATATAATATGTCTATTAATTAATTATCATATCATTAAACCATTATTCAGTAGCACACACAGGCTGTAGTTCCAGTATTGTTACCTCCCAGTTACAGGTAGAGCAGACTCCATGTAGTCATGGCCCTATTTGACCCTCCTCACAGACAACCCTGGTTCAAATACTGCAGTAAAGTTAGAAGGAAAACATAATGCAGAGAAGGAGTGCCATCAGCTAAGAGCAGCAGGTGTGGCATTCAGTTACAGGTAACCTCACCCCAAGGGATGATGGGATCCCTTAGCCACGTGACCCACCCCCACAACCCCCTCCCCTGTGTGTTTACGTGCGCGCTGATGCAACCCGCTGCAAATGCTGATGCCAGCTTGCGCCAAAAAAGGACTCCTTGGCCTTTTGAAGCACATCTTCAGGGACTTTTGAAGGGAGGCGGGGTGTAGGGGCAAAGTGAGAGAGAAAGGAAGGGAAGCTCAGGGATCAGAAGTGATTATGTCTGGTGTTATCAGGCCTGTGAGCTGCCTTGCCAAAGCTTACATCATGGTCTTCTTGATGATGCTGAGGAGGAGTGCAGGAGAGAGTTTGTGAGTGTTTGTGCATACGTGAGAGGTGTCTCCCTTTGTGTAGTAAATCTTCTATCTTTCTATCACAGAGTGAAGGGAGAGAGTTGGAGAACATGCGAGCAGCGCGAGAGAGACGCTCACGCCACGTATCTGACAGCACCTGATGGAAACTGTAGGACAGCTGTAGTGTGGAGTGTGTGAGCCTGACATCAACTCTCTACATGCATGAACACACAGACCTGCATCTATGAGGAAACGTTGTGATTGCAGCCGCCGTCTGGCTGCTGCTGTAATGAAGGCAATCAGGCAGCGAAAAGATGAATATGCACTCCACAGAAAATATGGAAATGATCAAAAGTGATGTAGTTTGGGTGGTGGGCTGCATGTGCATGTGTGTATTTGCATTATGTTTAACTTTTTTTTTTTGCCAATATGCAGATACTGAACACATTTGATCAATTTCTCTGTAATTATTTCAAGTCAATCATTTCATAACAATATTGCTGTTGTCAGGTAAAACACAGCATTGTTTTCGCAAGGCAGTTATAACTTTAGCCTAATACAAGGGTTTTGAGAGAGTCGTGAGCACAACAAATAGGTGTGCGTGAAGAATTTTACATCTAAACTTACAAATGTTGAGGTTTGCTGGTAAAGTTTGAAGCTGTTCAATATGCTGCAGCTGACTAGCTAATTGTTATTTAACATGAAAATGTTTTTCACCCGATATATTGATTATTTAAATACATCTTTGGTAACACTTTCTATGACGCAATGTCTATAATGCATTATAGACATACTTAGAATGTTTTATAATTTGCTTAGAGCACTGTCTAATTAGTCATAAGCACTCATGTATATATATATATTCATAATGATGTATAACAATAAGCATGACACGTCATAAAGTATTGTATAATTACTTTTTTTTGTTGCGAGGATCATAGTGTATTTTCATTTTATAATGCATTATGATCACTGTGATAATGCAATAATGTGATTATAAGTTACTATTATTGTTAGTTCTAATGAGTGCTCATTGAGTGCTTGATTTAAAGTGAAAAAAAGAATAATTTAATCTCTGCAAGAACAGCACACAAAACATTGTAAGATGAATTAATTTGTTTAACGGGTCATAACAGAAATTGAGTACTCCAATTTGACAAAATGTTTTTAATGATGAACTGAATTTTGGAGATTTTCACCAAAAAAAGGTAAAGACACAATTGACTTAAAATATAAATAATACCTGAAACAGTTTATACTTTATCTGTATCTGTGTATATGTATTGTATATGTATAATTTGTATATGTATTATTTATATATATATGTATATATATATATATATTTGTAGTAACTTTACAATATTTGTTCTTGAACGTGTTGTTCTTGCATAGATTTCTTTATTTACATTTTTTTTCACTTTACGTAAAGGATCCAATGACCACTTAGAGTTAACTTATTATCACATAATAATGCATTATTAAAAGATTAAAATGTATTCCATATATGGCAATTATAATACATTATTATCCTTGCAAAGAAAAATGTCAGTGAGTGACCGGCAAATATGAAGTATTATGATACTTGACCTTATAAGTCATTAATCCGCATGTGATACCAAACACAGGGCTTTTATCCAGGAGACTGCTGTTTGTGTTTGTGTTACAATCGGCTGTTCATTTGTGTCCCATTTTCACTTTACAAACGTAGTAGTTTTAAGCCCAACCATGTAGTTTTTTTTATCCTAAACCTAACTAAGAGGTTCTGTTGCCTAAACCTAAAGTGATGCCGAGGGGCGTGACAAAGCGCTGGTATGTGATGACTTGAAATGAGTGTTGGGACGTCGTAGAAAGTGGTACCGATAATTTTAAAATGAACTACATGTACATCCATATATGACTGTCTAATCATATAATTATGTTTATGCTCATTGTTGCTTGCACTGTAACCAGCATTGTTCAAAAATATCATTATGGTGATTGGATGTAATGTCAGGTAATGAACAAACAGAAGCATGTGTGTGTGTGTCAGTAGTGTGCTGTGTGACTCACAGCTGCTGCGTGTGTCTATTGCAGAGAGATTTGCTGTTTAATTACCTCCAGCAGACGCACTGGAACATAATTACTTTGTGTTTTAGTGTTTTCCTGCGTGATTGGGTTCGCTGGCATTTCAGCAGCGGTGCGCCGCTTCCATCATGATGAATGTGACAGGTGAGGTGGAGGCCACTTCTGCCGCCGCCGCCACCGCCGCTGCCGTCTCTATCTCTGCCTGGGTGGATGGGGATGGATGGATAGGTGGATGCAGACAGTGATGCTGGCACAGTGCTCTTCAGGGAAAAACCGAACAACTGTTTGTGAATTCAGCTGGGGAATCTGGGAGAATTTGGGATTTTTCTGCTGCTTTGTTTTTGCACAGTGCAGCCAAGAGGCATATATTGAAAGGAACCCTGGGAGTGTGGGCTGCAAGATGTCCATTCTGCTCTCGACCGATATTGTTTTATTATTATCGCCTGCACTATTCAACATTCCATAAGCCATTGAACTCTAAGCTGTTTTTTCTTAATTGTCACTCCCTTTATTTACAGGCTCATGACATATTCCAGCACGTTCTCATTCCCAGGGCGTCAAATACCGAGGCTTTGTCACAGTGATACCGCCGCACAAGGCACCCTTTAGCGTGTATGAGACGCACCATGCTTTCCGTTAACTACAATTTAAAGTCATCCGTGGCAACAGTAAACGCGCCGAGAAAGTGCGCCGGGAGTGACTGTGGTGATGTAGTTTAAAGAGCGAAAAAGACACACACGGTGGGCGGGAGGGGAGGTGGATGCGTCCAACGAACACAAGGCTTTCATCCAGGAGACCGCTGTTCGTGTGCGGTGTGTTTAGTTTCACTTTCACGTTGCAATCAGCTGTTTGTTCGTGTCCCGTGTTCACAACGTTCAGTTTAATTTTCACGGTACAAACGTAGTAGTTTTAAGCCCAACCATGTTGTTGTTTTTTTAACTAAACCTAACTACAGTGGTTTTGTTGCCTAAACCTATAGTGACGCTGAGGGGCGTGACAAAGCAGCGGTATGTGAGAATGTGTTGCATATTCATACATGTCATATGTAATCTTTAGAAGAAGTTAGGCGATTTGAATTGGTGTTTTTTATTGCATATACATCATATACATCCAACCCTCCCAATTTTCCTGGGAGACTCCCGTTTTTCATTGCCATCTCCCAGTTTCCTTTGGGAGTAAAAATTATCCCATATTTCTCCCGATTTATGGCAAATTGTCACACCTTTTTTTTTCCTTTTTTTTATCTAAACCTGTTTCTGGCACTGTACAGCGTGTATAAGCCCTACTGTTTCCATACGGACAACAATACAGCTACACCTGATGTTGTGTCTTGGCGGAACAGTTCGCTGTTTGCGACCGCTGACGACCACTCGCTACACAACGGTTTGAACTGCGCTCGCCGCTGGGTTCACATTATGCCACGCAGCGCCTGAAGTCGGGCTTTGCTTGACGCAGGGAAAAGCTTTCGTGGCGTGGTGAAAGCCATTAGAAATAACGGCTTTCAGAGCGTAGTGGTGCCTTTGTGGCGTTGTGTCTGAAAGGACCTTCAGTGAGTGAGAGAGGGAGAGGGAGAAAGAAATACTCAAGCAGGAGCAACAAATGAATGCCTGAATGAAAACTGATGAATATTGGTGTATGCCAGAGATTCATACAAGTTGACGTCAGAGGGCACATTATTCAGTTTTGTTTCCTGAAAATTAAAAGTCTAATTAAATTTAATTATTATAAAAATGCTGTTGCAGTGCACTTGTTATTTTACAATTTTCTTTCTTTAAAAGACACCAGAACACAGGAAACAAAGTCTCTGAAACTCTAATTTTTCTGGGTGAAGACCCCCAAACCCCCCACTTTTGCTTCAAAATCATCCCTATTTTTGAGGTTCTTAAGGTTGACAAGTATACAGTAAATGAAACAAGCATAAATCACTGCGATGTCTAGCACTGATTCTGACTGTTCAGTTCAGTGCAAAACTAGGCCTCTCCAAGCACTGTTTATCAGATTAATAGCTCAGAAACCACCTAACTGCAGCTACATCATCACATCATAGTTGTTTCTGTGGCGTTTCAGTAAAGGTGTTACTATTCTACTGTATATCATAACAATGACAACAGTCCTTTCAGTCACCAGTGAAGGGGTCACCGCTGCTGAACATTACTGATTCAGTCACAGTGATGATTCATAGTCAGTTCGGCTTGAGGATTCAGTGTGTAAGATTTGTCGTACTGAACACCTCTAGTGCAAAAAAAAAACTTGAAAGAGCATTTTAGAGCATACCGGGACACTAAATCTCTCCCCTTAAATCAAGACTAATGAAATACTTTTAGCTTCAGCAGCCCCTAAAGTCAGATGACCAATCCCACCTATTGAATGGTGCAGGCAATTCCCCTTGACTCGCTAGTCAATACCTCCTGACCAGCAAAGGTAAATCAAGATGAACAAATCAATCTCACTCTGGACTCTGCATTTTGTGCTCTGCATTCTGTTTTGACTTTTGGAATATTTTCATTAAAAAGCATAAAAAAAGTCGGTAACACCTCTAATGACAGCGTCTTCATTTAACATGCAGCGGGCCTTGCTCATTTCTAACGCACACTGTGATGCTCTATGCCCTTTGATTTTAAGAGACCCATATATGGCGTTTGTAATTCTCAGATCTTAACTTGGAGTGCAGCGCTTTTTGCTTTCAAGATAAAGAAGAGAGGGCCGTCCAGTTCTTGACTTCAGTACTTCACTTCAGAGACAGATAGGTCTTGTAAATTGGCACCCTAAGGCTTTTACCGCTGAACCAGCGCAGCCACAGAAGTAGCGGTGTCGTGGGGATCTCGCTGGTGCTCCAGCCTGAGGCGACCGGGCCGCTCTGTGCAGCGAGGAAGGCCATCAAAACCGGCTTTTTTGCAGCAGGAGGAACATGAAGAATGGAATCTAAACCGCAAAATACAAAATGTATCCCCCTTGTCGGCTATAAATGAGGAGAGAGATGGTTTCTTTTGCATCTGAAAAAAGAGAGCATTTCCTACCACCCTGCCATCCCCAGATGTGGAGAGCCCTCAGGCTGCAGTTGATGGGATACAAATGGACGAGACCTTTTTAGCTTGGTAATAGCACCCTGTCAATGCGCCTCCCCCCCGCCCTCAAGCGATGACCTATGACCTCCCAGACAGCCAACAGGAGGTGGAGGATTCAGAGGGGGGGAACAGGAATAAAGTGTCTAATTCATCTGAAGAGTGCGAACAGATAGATGGCAGAGAGGCAGGCAGGCTGGCTGGCAGCGCTTTTTCAGCAAGGTAATGACGCGTGGTGTTTTCAGTCTCTAAGTGTGTCTCTGTGTGTGTGTGTGTGTGTGTGTGTGTTTCTGGTTTTTGTGATAACACAGGGAGAGGACTCCATGCGGGCATCCACATGAAGGAGGACAGAGGGGAGGGAAAAGGAGGAGAGAAAGAGCGATGAGGGAGGAGAGGAAATTGAAAATGTGGAGAAAAACAAAGCAGGAAGACAGATGTGGAGGAAGTAAAGGATGCAGTGACAAAACGAGTGCAGAGTGAGACTTCACCAAGTGATAGTGATGGAGGTAGCAGGAGAGGTGAGCGCAGAGGGAGGTGGAATGTATGGGTATAGATGGAGAGCCTTCTTTACTTCTCGTCCGTCATCAGACCTCCAGCCGGGGCTCCCTCGCTCCACCCCCCCCACACACACACTGTGCCCCAGGAGAGGTGCTTGGGCATGGGCCACTTACACACTGACAGACCTCCTGCCTGGATACTTTATCATCCAGACCAGACAGGACCAGGGGGGTAGACAGGGAGGAATGCTCTTCACAGGGAGCGCAGAGGAGATGCTACTTCCATCGTTCTTTATTCTTCTTAAGACGGATATTCACATCCTGTAAACAATAGCATACTTCATCAAAATGTGTTGTAGTTCGTAGCATTTTTATTGAAACTCACTCAGTTTGTCTCCAACTTAAATCTGCAGACATTAAGATACAAAACAGATTTTGCATTTCCCAATATTAATATTGTTTTCTTCTGTCGTTTGTGTTACAGAATTGCGCATTGTTAAAAACAAATACATTTTTATATTTCAAGATTTCTGAAATTGTATGTTTAAATATGCAAACGAGGATTTATCTTACTATATTTGTGCCAATTTGCATACATTTCCAGAACAGAAGTCACTGGATGATGCCAGGTTCAAAACTGTTGACATATTAGAGTCAAAGGTTTTTTTCCAAAGGGAATTTTGGATATCTCTTTTTATCGCTCTATGAATGTATCACGCTATGAATGATATATGAACAAAGCCCTCTGTGAAAACCTTCAGAATATAGATAGGAATGAAACTGGAAAGTTTGGAGTATGTAAGCGCTACTGAAGTGGAGATTTCTGGCTCAGAGTGAGAAAAAAAAATCATAATTTAGAGAAAACAGCTTTTAAAGGTGGTAAATACGATATCCAGAGCATTAATATAGCAGCAAACAACTATTTGCTATGTAAAGATATAGAAGAGTAATGTCTACCTGAGCAGAGAATGAAGTCTCTCTCCCTCTGTGTGTGTGTTGTAATCCAAGCTTCTCCTTGCTTTGTTGACATTTTATTTAGCTGATAGCAAAATGGGACCTTCATCTAAAGGTAAAACAAAGACTAAAAAAAAGAAAACATAAACTGTATTTTGTTATCTCTGTTAGGCTACCAGGCAGTAGTTAGCACTGTCACCCTCACAGCAAGAGGGTCGCAGGGCCTTTCTTTGTCGAGTTTGCATGTTCTCCTTGTGTTAGCGTGGGTTCTCCGGTTTCCTCCCACAATCCAAAGACATGCAGGTTAGATTCATTGTAGACTCTAAATTGTCCGTAGGTGTGAATGCGAGCGTGAATGGTTGTCTGTCTCTATGTGTCAGCCCTGTGATAGTCTGGAGACCTGTCCAGGGTGTACCCCGCCTTCGCCCAATGTGAGCTGGGATCGGCTCCAGCCCCCCTGCGACCCTGAATAGGATAGGCGGTTACAGATAATGGATTGATGGATGGATGGATGTTAGGCTATCACGCGAACACAGATAACAAGCGGCTAAAACAGCTAGCAAACCATGTCACTAATGTAGCCTTTCAGCTCAATAGAAAATAAAATGATTAGGTTAAAAACCGGTCATTGATATATAATAACATGTTGAAACAATGCCAGTATAAAGGTAGAATACTTATCAGACTGTCAAGTAGCTCTGCCCACAGTAATGGCTGCCAGGTCCCTGAAATGGTACCAGTGAATGGGCCCTCCCCAAAATCTGCTTTATCAACACATGTGCATGCGCTCTCTGTCACAGTCTGCCTCTTATGCCCTCTGACTTACTGTGAAGACTGGACAGTGTTGCATCTTTAGAAGATGATTATTTAGAGGATTTTGTTTTCTGGGTTTTGGGTCTTCTGTTTCCTGTTTTATTTTGATACTCCCCTCCTCTTTCGTTGCTGACATCTTCACTTCCTGCCATTGTGTGTTTTACCGCCTGTCTGATTGCCTGCTCTGCCCGGATGGTTTTCACCTGTCCCTCATTATCACCCTCCTTTCATTGTGTATTTATTCTCTGTGCTCCCTTCTCATTGTGCCAGTTCATCATCGCTCTTCCTTCCTTGTATCAAGCGTACAAAAATGACATTTCACTAAAGCAACAATACTTACAATGTTTATTTTTGTTAGTAAATAAATAAGTAATTGTGAATATTTTGGCAAAAAAAATGTATTTAGTTTTTCATTGCTTGTACTTGCTGGCGTCCATGGATATCCCTTAGCGACTGGGACCCAGAAAAATATCCTAATTTTACCCCTTATGGGAGGCCCTGATTTTAGCATACATCTTATTTTGAATCATAACTAAGGAAAATGGGTTAATAAACAATTCTTACAACGAGGTCCACTTACTAGATTTATTTTGAAGCTTCAGATTCATGTCATCATCAAATGCCAACATTCAGTTTTGGAGCAAGATGTCTGGATTCATGATCTTCTCATCTGACTTTGGGTAAGAGAGCAAAAAAAAAAGGATTTTTCTAAAAAGTTGGAATGTTCCTTAAACAGCAATAAGCATGCTCATCATTCATCACCTTCACCCCAACTACGTATCATATTTGGTTTACACTCTCTGAGAGTTTACAGTTGCATCACAAATGTCTGTCAGTGCACAAATATTGTTCAAACATATAGAAAGAAGAAAGAATGGGCTGTTGGTTGAATAACTATTTTATTGTATCAGTTGGCAAGCTGAGCTCTGAATATAAAAAAACAAAAAAAAAACAGATATGTTTATGAGAATGTTAGTGATTACCTCAGGCTGTGGTTAGTTCTTGGCTTCAGAAATGAAAGCAGACAATGGAAGGTCCTCACAGAGAAAAGCAATACAATACATTTTTTTTCTGTTTGTTTGTGTGTGCTGATAGTGGGAGGGGTGCAGTGTGTGTATACGACTCTTCTCTGGTTCGCTCAGACAATAGAATTCTGTTCCAGCTACTAAAATAAATTCACCCCAGTGCCACTGATCTGCACAAAACCCAGCTTTCCAGGCCCAAAATCAGCCCTCACAGATGGATCGTTTTTCTTTTCTTGGAAAACAGATAGGGAATAATTGCACTTTGCAGAGAAAAAAAAAAACAGTCGTCTAAATTAACCCACGAGCACAGTGCGGAGAAACTTTTCTAATTAAACATTCATTAACTTGTTGGCGTTTGCAGACGCATGGATAGAATGCCATTGTATTACTGCTTGCTCAATGAAAGAAAAAAAATCGCTTCACATGAATTCTATTTCCAGACATCTCCAGGGATGTGTTCATTAAAAATGTCATGCGAATGTAGCTGAGGTCTATATCCGACTTAAGGGACCGTGTGGAAATTATTGAGGTGATAAGGGGGCTGAATGTTGCATTTCATTTTATTAAAAAAACAAAGATTGTCTTCAGTGCAATTTTCTTTTCTTTTTGAGCTGTTGAATGCATGTATGTGGGGAACACGAATGTGTGTACCAAATTTCATGGCAAACTGTTGCTAGTTTTTTGAGACATTTCACTTGGAATCACAAAATGTCAAACTCGTAATGGTGCTTGATCAGATTGATCTCATTCACTGTTCGTACTTATACCTACGAAAAGTAATGCACTATAATTCATATTTAACCCACATAATTGTGTGCCTCTAAGGAAGTCAGGTGACATAGTATAAAGAGCGCGACAAAGTCCGCGTACGGAAGAGGTTGGGGTGGATGAACGGGTCAAACAAACACAGGACTTTCACTCAGGAGACCACTGTCCATGTCTGGTGTGAAACCTAAAGTCAATGTTGACTTATATTACCTTAGTTTTGTTACATAACTTATGTACATTATGCAACAAACATACATATTTGAACCCAAACCAAGTAGTTTTGTATCCTGAAAAGGTTCTGCGCTGCAGGGGCTTGAACACGCACGCTGATCACTCGTGTTGCTGGACATCCGCAGTTGGAAGCACAAAAAAATAAGAAATAACATTTGGTAAGATATCATACGAACCGTTGTATGAGGATACGTCGTCTTGATGAAAAGTCAGGGATCAAGATCAAGTCTGGCAACCAGGCATGACCTATAAAATTTTGAGGCATGTAGGGTTAGTGGCGTAGTTTAGAAAGCGTGAAAGACCACTTATGGTGGGAGGATGGGGAGGTCGATTGATCCAACAAACATCGGACTTTAAACGAGGAGATTGGTGTTCAAAACCGGCGTTTTGTTTTGTACGTTTGTGACGTAAGTCACGTGCCGTTTTTGATGTTTTTTCCGCAGTTGTGTTACGTTAGTGTGTTAACCTAAGTTAGTGTTATTCTCGCCTAAACTGCGGACGTTTGCGTGGTGTACAAATGACATGCGAAAAAAAAGGCTAAATTGCATATTCATGACACATGGAATGTCTATAAACTCATTCGTGAAAAAATAAGACACTCAGAGAAAGTGGTTGGGAAGTGTGGTGATGTAGTTTAAAAAGCAAAAAAACACACAAAGGGGTTTGGGTGAGAGGAGTGGTGGATGGTCCAACAAGAGACCGCTGACTGTTTCCCATGTGAAACCAACAATGAGTTGTTTGTCTTTGTGTTCACAACGTTGAGTTTCAAATTACAAATTAATTTTAAGCCAAACCGTGACTATTTTTTCCTAAACCTAAGCAAGTGTTTTTGTTTGAATTCACAACGTAAAGCACATGTTCAAGGCTCCTGACGAAGTGTGAGTATGTGACGTACGTAAGGTAGGCTATGTAACTGAAGTTACGTAACAAATATATGCTACGTATTCTAACCCAAACTGCAATCTTTTCCTAAACCTAACTAAGTAATTTGGCTACCTAAACCAAAGTGATGCCAAGGGGTCCTGACCAAGCGTCCATATGTGACGAGTTGGGAATGAGAACAGGTTGAAACTATACTAAGCCGACAGTTTATCATAAAGAACTGATATTGTATTTTTAGAGTTAAAAAAACCCAAACAACAACTTTTAATTTATCTATTAAGCATCCGATGTGAAAGAGTTAAGCATGTGTTGTTTGACATAGTGTCTTACTTGTAGAAATCAAAAAAAAAAATGTTTTAGGTAAATTGCATTTTCCCTGTATTTGCTGGAAACTGGAGAAAATATTAACAGATAAGTAACTACTCGCTGATATTGATGAGGAAATAAAGCCTTGATACAGAGAGAGGATTGTAAATATAAACCTGCCCCAGCTCAACCAAAAGATTACCTTACCCGCCCTTCACCAAAAAGAAAGCTCTAATTTTGTACCCTAAGTCCATCTCACTCTCACACACACACGTGCGCACACACACACACACCGACACACACTCACTCAGTGGTTTATGTCTATTTCATAAACCCAGAAAGAGAAAGAGGGAGTGAAAAAGTAACATCAAGGGGCTCTCACAGCAGAGGAGCCTTAGCCTTAAGGTTGAATTAATGATCAGCACAATTAATCTTTTATGAGGAGTAATAGTTAGCCTTGCTGGGGTATTTGCAACAACATGGAAGAAGATGTCTTCTGACTTTAGTAGCAGTGTTCAGACACACAAACACACACACAAACAAACAAACAGACTTTCCATTGAAAGCACTAAAAGGGAAAGAGATGAATTTGGATTTCGGCTCTCCAGCATCTCAGAGTGATCACATATTTATTAAGACTGATGTGAAGGAGGTAAACAAATACAGCCGAGTGGATTATGTTCACGCTTCCTATTGATCACTAATGTGGTTGAAGTAAACCAGGGTTAAACAGAGAAGACAGGGAATAATTGACTTTCATTTCTATCCTTTGACTCATATTTCTTTAGCTGCCATTAAGTATGGCCGAGGCAGCATGTGTTCACACGAAGCGGCTTTGAGCGTCCGCCTCACGCAGGGTTGCAAAGAGCACTAAAACACTGCTTGAGTAGGAGGGCTGCTGCTTTTCAGAGGTTGTACTGAAATGGGAGCAAAATTACTGGTGTAAAGATCTGGTAAAAGCAAAGCGTTCTCAGACTTACAGTTACTGAGACTGCTAAAGAGAATATGGGCTGTTATGATCTTTTGTGTGCATTGTAAAATACATGAGGACAGCGGGTTCATGGTTGTGTAAGGTGCAGTGCTATTTACATGGAATCTTTTTAATGTATAATCCTCTATGCACAAGATGTTTTTTTTTTTTTTTTGCCGGAACAAGAAATGGAAATGCTTCTTAAAGAAAAGTGGACTTTCTTTCACATGGAAACCTGAGATTGTCGTTCAAAATACAAAACCAAACAACATCAGCAAATGAAAGGCAGATTGTTTCCTCTGTGTTGTAGCTAATGGCTCCACAGCTGGCCAATTTCTGATGCAATGTTCACAGTGACAATGAAATGTTTATAACAACTTCATTCTTTGCGAATAGCAAATTGTATTCACGTCACTGTTTTAGGGTTTGAAAAAACCCTTTCATCACTTGCATTTTTGACATTATCCAAAGTCTGTTGAAAGGTTTAAATGAGTCTAAAGGGTTGGAAAATGGAAATATTCCATATTTGTCATATTGTCAACAAATCCCATGTGCAGAGCCAAACCAACCTTGAATGTTTCTGACTAACAAGTATTGTGTGTGTATCAAAGATGGATATATCTTCTTCCTCTGTGCCATAGTGCTCCATTGTTGTCCAAAACTATTAAAGACACATCAGTGAGCCACACTGTTGCACACACACATAGAAGGGAAGTCAAAAAGTACCGCTAAGTAAGCTCCGGAAGTCAGGTGACGTAGTATAAAGAGCGACAAAGTCTGCGTAGGGAGGACATCGGGGTGGATGGAAGGGTCTAACAAACACAGGACTTTCACCCAGGAGACCGCTGTTTGTGTCCAGTGTGAAACCAAAAGTCAACATTGACTTATTTTAAGTTATGTAAGTAGATTACGTAAAGTTCTTAAATCACGTCAAGTTACGTAGCCTATGTAACTAGCCATGGTAATAAATACTTTAACCAAAACCACAATCTTTTACTAAACCTAACCAAGTGACGCCAAGGGGTCCTGACCTGTTGGGAATGAGAATGTGTTGGTATAACATATCTGTTTGCAGAAATATAGAACAACACCAGCCTTATATCTTAACACACTGAGAAGCATGTTCTCTTTTAACAACTTCTTTTAAAACATGAAACCTGTTAATATTGGATGCACAAGGTAATTCCTGTCTGCAAAGATATGCAAAAATGTGACAGAAGTACAACTTGTTTTAAGGGGCACCCAATGCAACTTGGATTACATTATTTAATGCACTTAGAAGATGCATTGTTCATATCTACACAAAATACCTGCACAATGTTCACTGTCAACAGTTTTCAATGTGTTATTCCTGCAGTATCAGCACATGGCAAACACAGCATGGACAATTAAAACTGTTGTCATGGCTTGAAAATATATACAGTGTGTATATGCTAATTGCTAGTTTGATTGAATGCAACCACATAATACACCATAGCTACTCTTAACTGTATAACCCTCTATAACCTGTAACAAGTATAATTAAGAAAAAGATTAAGATGCTAATCACATTAGCATGTCTGTAGCATTTTTAATTGTATTGCCAGCTCAAGTTACATGCAAAATTGTTGTTGATATAAATATGATTTAGATGTGTCTAGATGCTTTTTAAAATCCTTTTTAATATGTTTGGGTTTGTCAGAGACAATGTGTATTGTACTCTGTTTTTGTATTCCAGTTTAACAGTGTGCTTTTTTCAGTAAACATCCAAAACTGAGAAAACTGCTTCTGGGATTTTTATCGGATGAAACTTTGAGTGTCAAAACTAAACTAGCAAGGTTGACTTAATCTCTAATCCCCAAATTCCCTGCATCCCGTTGTTAGGACTCTTTCCAATGCTACAGGAATGTTTATTTCAAATGTAAGGATAAACCCCCTTGAGATTAACTATCTTGTTTTTAATTTCTGGGTGAATTTTTGTTCTTGGGTTAAGTTTGGGATTTATATGCCAAGGTATAGGAAAATCAGTTCACACAGAAATTCTACCATCATTTGTAAACGTGTTCTCTGTTTCTACAGGTGCTGTTATTAAATTATAGCTTTATTCTGGAACCAACACTGTCACAAAAACAAATATGACAATAGCTGCTTTAATTTTGAAACATAGTCTCACAAAGGCTTCATTAAAAGTGTTTGAATTGCAGACTTTTTGGGGATATCTGTGTGTTCTGATTTGTGGGTGCAGTCCTGTGTATCCTGGTAGACTACTCTGCTTTAGAGAATTTATTCATTTTGTGACGATATAGAAATAGATAAATACTGAAAATATAACAAGTCACAAAGTGGATATATAACATGAATTTAGGTTCAGAGTAATGTCATTCCTTTTACTACATTTTATCGGTTTTGGGAGCAAGCAAGCTATCGTATATGTGGATATTATGAATTTGGGAGGGTATACCATTGGTGTTCTGCTGACCCTTGCTCCATTTTATTTAAAGGGCCAGTGTGTAGGGTATGACTGCATCTAATGGTGAGGTTGCATATTACAACTAACTGAAACTTCTCCCGTGTGTCAAGTGTGTAGGAGAACTGTTTGGTTTGTCCGTTATGTCCGGGCTATCGTAGAAACATAGCGGCCAGCTCCGTGAAGACGAACCACTCCGTATGTAGATATAGACAGCTCATTCTAAGGTAAGAAAAACATGATTCCTATTTTCAAGTGGTTATACACTAAAAAAAAACATACTTCATATACTGTATAACTCATATTATATTCCATGTACGTCAATAGATCCCCCTAAATGGCACACACTGGTCCTTTAAGTTATAGAATAAAGAAGCAACGGAAGCCACAGTGAGTGCACACAGTGATGTGTTTGGCTGTCTTTCTATTTCAGGTGGTTTTAACTTCGAGTGCTAGCCCTACAGGGATGTGTTCCATGTTAGGTGAAACTCTAGAGGAGCTGTGCCGAACTAACATCCTGTGCCTGCAGGTGGGTAAAGACTGGGCTGCGTTGGGGAGGTGGGTGTGGAACATCGCTCTGATGCTGTTGGTGCCAGTTTGGCGCCGTGAGCACACTTAACAGGAACAGGTTGTTTGCTGCCTTTTTCAGAAAGGGACTGAGAGGGAATAGCTGTCTATCAGTCCCTCTTCGTTTGTATGACAGCGATAGACTGACACTGTGTGTGTGTGTGTGTATGTGTGTGTGTCAGCGTCGATGAGAAGGGCTGTCTCTAAGCTCAGGTGTTTAGTGTTTGTTTCCGCTCCATAATGAAGAAGTAATGAGCAGTTGGGACAAGCTGTTGATTACCTTTTTTTCCCACCAGTTCGCAGAGCGCTTGCAGATGGTCTGCAATTGTCTCTACTCAGGTATGTGTGTGTGTGTGTGTGTGTGTGGGCATCTGTTTTCGTGCATGTGTGTGTGTGTGTGTAGAAGCACTTCCTGTGTTTGTGTCCTGCACGAGTGAGCGAGTGAATGAGGAAAGTATCGATAGAGAGTTTCCATATGAAACAAAGCAGTTAGCGGCGGCTTCTTTACCCCAGGGGTGAATTAGGATTTCCTTTGTAGTGAAGTACTAATAAGGCCATTGGACAGTGATGGATGAAGCATTCCGAGGGACTGACACGTCAATTGTTCTTTCCATAATAGTTTCCTTAAAGTGAATCAATCTAAGTTGTGCGAGGAGACCTGTGCGTGAGAGTGTGCACGCATAACATCGAAGTATGGAGAAGTAGTGGCCTGAAATCAGGCTGATACTAGACTTAATATGTAATAAAGACAGCAGGTGTCATCTGTTTCTGTCAGTCATCTGGCACTAGATGGTTCCAGACCATTACACCTTGGTAAATTGGTTTACTGAATTATATGTGAAACTTCACAATCTGGGCAATAGATTATATCAAATCTGGCAAGTTAAAGCGGTACTCCAGCGATTTAGTATTGCACTTCCATGAAGTTGGGAGACTCACATGAGGCATATTATAAAACAGTTATGGCCAAAACCTGAGCAGAGATATCCTGACTTTCATGGCACATTTCCACTGCATGGTACGGCACATTTTTTCCATTAGCAAAAGCTGTGGGTAGTAACTGGTACTTTTTTTTGGTACCACCTCGGTCCAGGTTCCAAGCGAGCTGAGCCGATACTAGATGTTGGTCGAAGAGATTCATGACAGGGGACATCCTGCACACACCTGTCATTTTTAAATAGCCAAGCTACCGTCAATAGCGTCCGCAATTGTTTTGTTAACTTGACCCAGATTTTAAAAAATAGCAGCCCGGAAAACCATGCCATACACTATGTACACTACGTACATTACGCCATACACTATGTACACTACGTACACTACACAGCACACTATGTACACTACGCCATACACTATTTACACTATGCCATGCACTATGTACACTACGCCATACACTATGTACACTATGCCATGCACTATGTACACTATGCCATACACTATGTACATTACTTACACTACGCCATACACTATGTACACTACACAGCACACTATGCCATACACTATGTACACTACACAGCACACTATGCCATACACTATGCCATACACTATGTACAATACGCCATACACTATGTACACTACGTACACTACGCCATACACTATGTACACTACACAGCACACTATGCCATACACTACGCCATACACTATGCCATACACTATGTACACTACATACACTATACAGCACACTTTGCTATACACTATGTACATTACGCCATGCACTATATCATACACTACGCAGTCCAATACGTACACTACGCAGCACACTACGTCATGCACTATGCCGTACACTACGCACTACACTAGGCACTACACTGTGTACACTATGCAGCACACTACGTACACTACACAGTACACTACGCAGTACACTACGTACACTATGCAGTCACTATGCCGTACACTACACTGTACACTACGCAGTACACTACCTACACTATGCAGTACACTACGTACACTACACAGTACACTATGTCATACACTACGCTGTGCACTATGCAGTACACTATGCCATACACTATGCCATACACTACACAGTAGTAGTAGTAGTAGAGTTTTTGCAAGATTTCTCAATTTGTGGGTTACCTTACAGACACGACACAAAAATTGAGCCTGGTTCAGCCGGCTGCATCCTGCTACAGTAGGTGTCTTCAGGACAACATCTTGCCATGATGACACACACAGTGCAGATAATTTATGTTTCAGCATCCTAACATCTCGTAATTTGTATTCATGCCAATGTATCTGAGTTGGGATTTTACAGTGTAATGTTAACATGCAAGCTGTGGTTGCACAATCCTGCACAAATCAACCTGATGAATTGAAAGAATGTCCACATAGATTGGAATTAATCTGACATTTCATTCATAATTGAAACACAAGCCAGTTAGGAGGCATCATTTATTTGCCAGAATTTTGATGGAAGAAAGGCATGCAAATATTAAGATGTGCTTTCATAAATCATCAGAGAAAGGGAGAAGGGCTGCTGCTGCTGCTGCCAGAGTCTGGTGTAGGAGGAGACTAGAACGACTGGAACTCCCTAACACACATGCCTACTGTTACACTATTTTAACCTTTACCAGACTCCCTGATAAGGGCGAGCTGGTGTGCTTTTACTGTATGAAGCAAAAAAAAAAAAAGCAGTATATGAGTTGTGTCAAGATATGAATCAGTAATAAAGATTAGGGCTTTGATTTGTACATGTGAGAGGAGCTCAGAAATCAACCAAATTAACATCAAAGTCGCCCTCGGCTGCTGCAGGCGCACAACCAGTATCACTGTTTCATCTACTACCTGTGTGCGTGCATGTGTGCGTGCATGCGTGTGTGTGTGTGTGTGTGTGTTGATGTCAGGATGTCAGGCACAGATGTCTGGAGTGAGCAAGTAGTGTTACTGCATGTTTCCGTACAAGAAATCTACAAGTAATGAACACATGACATTCACCAGCTGCTTCCTTCCACCAGGAAGCCAGGGATGAGCTTGTCCAGGCAGACTCTTCTCATACACTGTTTGTACCTACACCTACCAACCGAGGCGCAGTACACTGTGTACATTGACGGCATTTACATCATGTCATCTGCTGATGTCCGTAAGGGTCTGTTTGCCCGCCTACAAGTTATAACTGTAAGTATACTTAACGTATGTGCCTGACATTGTAGTGTGTCTCCATATCCATGCACTCAGAGAGCTTCAAGGAAAAAGGCATATTACGCCTGCCCTTAGTCACTACTAGGAGAAAGTGCTTGTCAGCTAAATAACTACTAGGGCCAGAACACGGACGTTAACCTAAAATATAATTTTTTAAACAACAATGGTTAATCTTATGCCTGACCCATCCTTTCGGGTCTGGGGGTCCAATCCAAGTAGTACTGGGTACTGGTACTAATGTTGGAAGGTGGATGTGGACCGTCCAGCACATCCTGTGCATCACCGTGCTGCCTTCGGAACAAGTTGGAATTTCGGAAGCTTGTCAATGTCCTATATGTATTTAACTTGCGGCAAATGATGTATACATTTCTCAACTGTCAGGAAAATGACCCATACTATTTCTACTGCATTATCTGTCAACTGAATACAGTATATCTGGCTGTATTAAACAAAGAAAACCAATAAACAGAACTACTTTGTATCGGTATTTGATTTCAATATGTATATGTATAATATATTTTCATCATATATATTTTCACCACCTAATATCCACCTCCAATATGTTACTTCCATGGCCTAAGTAAGTTCAATCAATAGTTGTGAACATGAGCTATTCGCTCTCAAAGCCAGAAACCAGAGAAGTAAGTCTCAAACTTGTGATGTCATAGGGTATAAAGTGTGGAGTTGCTCCACAGACAATATATACAATCAAATGAGCTTTATTCTTTTGTGGTGTTGTCAGTTGTGAAACTGAAAATGTGTCCATATACTCAGAACGTTCCCCTGGGTGCTCTCAGTGTCATCTAGAACATCTTTTCCCAATTCATTATCTATGGAGCAGCTCCACAT
>CAKAOI010045378.1:0-12238 GCA_916701655.1 Sebastiscus albofasciatus
CCCTTGACCTCTGACCTCAAGATATGTGAATGAAAATAGGTTCTATGGGTACCCACAAGTCTCCCCTTTACAGACATGCCCACTTTATGATAATCACATGCAGTTTTGGGGCATGGCGTCCCTAAACAGACATGGAATAACATAAATTGGGTATCACTGTAAAGCTGTAACTCTTGTGGATCCAATGAGTCCAACTGTATTCATGTGTAATGATGTTAGACCCCATAGTAGCCATTCCACATAGTGACTTTTTTTTACTCAGATTTTATACTATGGTGTGTCTTTACACTTTGACAGTTTTCCTAAAATTAGAGTTGAAAAAAAAAAAAAAAATCACAATATATTGTCTAGTCCTAGTAGCTAGTTGGTGCAGTTATAAATTCAGCATATCAGGGTTCATAACTATTTTGTTTCAAGGTTGTTAAGTCTTCAGGAGATCTGTAGTAGAGGGTCTATTTCCAATTAACCCACAACTAGAAAGTTAACCATGAAAACCCACAGAGTTATCCCACAGTCAGTCTGCATGATCATGCAGTCTGTGTCAAGTAATGCTATCACTGACACCAACCAGGTAAATCTCACATGATGCAAGACAATGCAATCAACATTAAAAGGACTGCTCTTCATTCAAACACTGTGCAACAAACAATACATAAAGCTAACACATAAAAAAGGTGATTTCATATTGTTATAACACTCATTACATGCAAGTATTCACAAAAAGAAGTCATACTAGAGGCTAGGTTAGCTCATGCAGTCAACATGAGTCAGACAATGCAATCAACATTAAAGGGACTGCTCTACATTCAAACACTGTGCAACAAACAATACATAAAGCTAACACATATAAAAGGTGATTTAATTATTATAACACTCATTACAGACAAGAAGTCAGGCTATGTTAGCTCATGCAGTCTGTCAAGTAATGCTATCACTGACCTAAACCAGGTAAATCTCACATGATGCAAGACAATGCAATCAACATTAAAAGGACTGCTCTTCACTCAAACACTGTGCAACAAACACTAAGTAAAGCTAACACATAAAAAAGGTGATTTCATGTTGTTATAACACTCATTACAGGCAAGTATTTGCAAAAAGAAGTCAGGCTATGTTAGCTTAAATAGCAAGCTAGCAGCAAATCCTCCAGTCACAGGCCTTCACTACACTGCAGGTTATCTTTATTACTCTGACATAACAAGTAAACACCTGTAAAAGAAAGCAGGTAAAACACTCAACACTTAAAGTCCATGTACACAAACGTATAGGCAACGATACTAGCTAGTTAGCATGCAGGTGCTAAGTAGCCTAGCCTAGCCTAGCATTAGCAAGTCTAAAATAACAAGTCACATGTTTTGTTTCCTAAAACAACACCCATAATATGTTTATCTCTCACCTGCACACTTCCAGGTACAGTTCTAGCTATCTCATCCGTGTGTGAGCAGTCCAGAGATGTGGTAGCGTGGAGGTTTAGGAGGAGTAGTGTCTAACAGCTGAAGTCTGGTACCATCATGTTGACTGAGAGCTCCACACAGAGACACGTGGGGAGGAGCTCTGTGTGCCCATAATGCACAGCGAGAACACTATACAGTTATCTTTTCTGACTAGTTTAATTAGCATGTACAGTGGAATTTCATGCATTTATAAGTCTATTTATTGTGTAGGTGTTTTAGGTTGAGGTAAGGCACCAAAAGGGTACTGGCAGCGGCGGGATTCGAACCCGCGCCTCCGAGGAGACTGGAGCCTTAATCCAGCGCCTTAGACCGCTCGGCCACGCTACCGTGATGTCACCGACTGGTGGACCACTACATATTACTCAACAGTGGTATAAATATAGATAATAATTTTATATATATACATATATATATTTTTTTAATTTATTATATTTTTATATATTTTTTCCCCACACTATTCAAAACTTTCCACACTCGTCATAATACATCTACCTATTTACAAGTATGTTTACATAATATGGAGGACTAAATCTATGGAGGACCACAAGAGTCACATAAATAGTAATAAAGCATTTAATTGATTGATAACTAATTGTACAATAAAAAAAAATACAATAATATATTTGTTTATAAATTGATTAATTAGTCTATTAATGAATGGACTAAATTACAAATTATTATTATTATTATTAATTAATTATTTGAGATATTAATTAATTCAATTTTAATTATAAAATCCAAATTATTGTACAATTAGGTATACATCTGAGCTGCCATAATAATAAATTAAATAATTAAATAAAGAAAGACGTAGAAGTAAAAGCCTCAATTATCAAATAAATGTGCAGGATAATTTGAAAATGAATAAATATGCACCGAGATAGAAAAAATAAATAAATAAAATGTATTTATTTATTTGACAAATTACTTCTATACATATATTCATTTACCATACATATTGCACTAAAACTGTTATTTCTAAGTTCAAAAACCTAACAACATTTATCCATCACCTACATTTGCTACATCTAATATATAATGGAGATAGAAAAAAATGTTGGTTTTCAGTTTCTTACTATCTATATACAGTACTGTAAAAGAGTATTTTGTATATTTAGTTCTAAATTACTGGAATTCATTTTCATTTGGTGAATTTTGGAATAAATGTGCAAAAATGGCAAAATAGGACATATTAAAGAAAGCATATTGACGTACATTTGCAGCATTTCTCTACTGTAGCATATTCATTCATTCAAAATCTATACAATTTCAAAATTACAGTCCTGGCAGAGTTAACACAGAAACATGTGTTTTGGTTGCATTACTGCTTTTTGGATTTGAAATTAAATGATTTTCTGAGTTTTGAATAAAGCAAACTCAATATTGAGAGACGTTTGTGACTATTTATTTTTACTGTAATATGAGGTTCAAAGACATGCAGCCTCACCTCTGAGAGCTCCACCATAATAACGAATAGATTAAATTGTACTATTATTTAAAGTGAGTCACCAGGAACAAACCTTTAATGACAGCGCTCGTCTACCGAAGAGAAAAAAAAACAGGAAGGAATAATGAGTGTTTACCCATAAAAGGCAAACTTTATTTAACAGTTTTATACTTCAAGCATTTGTTTCAACATGCATTCTTCCAACATGAATGTGCTAACATTTTTTCTTTGTTTTGATATTTCAGTCCTTCTCTTTCATACAACCACATTCATTTAGTCGAAAGGTAATCACAGACAGGAAATGAAAGAAAAGAGGATCACAAACAGGAAAAGAAGAATAGAAACCTGGACATGTAAGCTTGATCCTAAAAGGCCGATCACACACACGCAGCAACATTAGCAAAACATTCTGTAATAAAAAAAATATGTAAACGGTACCCATTCAGGTTGTATCCTGAATGTGTAAAAATTGACTCCTGTGGCCTTTTTGTGATCAAAATGCGTGTCTAGAGTTACTCCTCCATTAGCGCCCAGGCTTCCTCAGCTTTCATGTAGTACTGGTTGGCCAATCGACCTTTCATGGCGGCCATGGCAGCTTCTGCTGCTTCTGTAAACAGATCACCTGCAGGGAGGGAACAGTAGGAGAGGTTAGGATGGAGGCAGAGACAATTACGTGCATCAATTAAAGTTAGGGTTGGTAATCTTGAGAGACTAGCAAAACTAGATTTTAATAATTATCCAACAGATAAACTCAGCCCAGTGTTGCCAACTCTTTTCCAATGAAAGTAACTAGCAGCACTAGCTCCCTACTAGGTAGGTAGTTCATTCGGGCTGAATGAAATGATTGGTGACGGGCTTATTGCAGGCCGTGCGACAGCCACAGATACCAGATTTCTTTCTTTTTTTTGTTAGACCATTTGATTTATTGATTGCTGTCGGGCTGTAATGAGAATTTCAACAAATATGAACAAAAAAAAATAGTTTTAAGGGCTTTTAACGAGAAATGTTCAATAAATATAGTTAGGACAAGGCTGGAGATATTTAAAATTTTTCTTATAATCAACAAATCCCATGAAAAGACCAAAACCAACAGTGATGACAATAAGATAAAATAAAATACTGTGTAGGCTCTGAAGAGTTTAAAGCTATAGTCAGCTAAGATTCACAGCAGTTATGATGGATTATAATCGAGAGTGTCATAAGTCTCTGAAACTACTTCTCCGCTGCTGATCTGTGTTATCATCAGTATGTTCCAAACAATCAACGTTTTCCCAATAAATTGCTAAATGCACTTTTTCCCTGCAGAGCTTCAGAGCTATAAGGAAGCTACAGCACGAGACGGAAAGAGTGTATTTAGGCATGTTGTGGAGGATGTATGGAAAAATACTGAACATAAGGATCAACAGCAGAGACATGGATTAAACCGCAGGAGTGGTTTGAGAAGTTTCTATGGACGTTGTGTTCATGTTTGGGCAGATTTCAGTAGATTATTCCTTAAAATAATGCAGGTATATTGAGGTATATTCAGCACAGCGAGGTCTGTTGAGCCAGCGTGGAGTCGAACCTGCTCTCTGTGGATCTGCGGTGAGGTTGAAGCCTCCCTCTTGGTACATCTCTGCCACTCTGGCCAGCAGCAGGTAGCGAGGCGTGTCCTGCGTCCCATCGAACTCTCCCCCCTCGTCATAATCCATCATGTTCATACCAGTGTCATACCAGTGAACCGCCGCCTCCCAGTCCTGCTTTCTGGATGATTGAAGAATAAAAAGCAATAATGTAAAAACCCTTCAGCATAAAAAACAGTAAAATGTTGCTTCCTTTAATAAAAAAAAACTATAGAAATCCCTCTAGGGGGCAGTATTATCATGACTGTCGGACCAGGATTTGTGATATCTTTATCCAGAAATCCATACATAATACAAGTCCAGCTTTTCACAGTTTTAATCTCAACCAGGTTCCTTCACTGACCTGTCAGCTGACAGGTTGATCCCAGTATCAAAGGCTTTGGCCACTGTGATCATAGAGGATCTGTCTCCGGACTCAGCAGCCAGCAACAGATACTTAAAACCTTTCATCTTGTTTCCTGCGCTTTCCTGCCAACAACACAGAAATATTAAAACACAACGGTGCACACTGTTTACAAGACCACGAGGCTAAATGAACTGTGTGGTACCTCCAGCTCCATGTCTGGCAGTATTTGATGAGGCAGCTGCATGTAGCACTGCCCCAACGCTATGATGGCCTCCAGCTCTCCGCACAGCGCAGCTCTCTCCAGGTGCATCATGGCCGAGTCCTGATCCCACTGCTCATCTTTCTCACAGAAGCGACCCGCTTCGTGGTACCGAACCATCGCCAGGTGGACCTGGATCAGGAGGAAGGAGAGCAAGAATATATTCAACAAATGAAACCAGGATTGACAAACAGCTTTCTGCAGGCGGATTCAGAATTTCACACAAAACTAGCAGTAAAATGTAGAGTCAGGGCTAAAACTCATTAAGTGTGTTGTGTTTAATGATTCTGATTGTTTTCCTTCTGATCAACTGCTGCTGCCCATCACGTACAAAGGTAGTATATAGCATATACTGTATACAATTTGTATGTAGGAGACAGGAATACTCCAGCATTTAATATGTTTTGCTCCTTTTTGACTGTCAAGACTGAAATAGTCTGTGTGGAAATAGTCGTTACGTGTGAGGTGTCTAGTTTTTGTAGAATATTTTTGTAATATTAATTGTACTCCTGTTTTAGGCTGACAAGTGTGAGTTCATTTCAATCCTTCAACCAATCTGATGTCTTACCTTTCCGAGGATCGACTGGCCGATCTTCTTCTGCAGCAGAGTGTTGAGTCGCTCCACCTCGGTGGCCACGCAGGAGGATCGGTGGACGTGAGCGCGGGACGAATGGTAGAAGCTCCACTTCTCCTCCGTCAGCTGAGTAGAAAAAGACGGTCATGATATACAAGAAGGAGAAGGAATGATGATGAATCAGAAAACAAATTGAATAATGAAGGTAAATCAAGTTGACAGATCACACTCTCAGGGGTGTACCCATCCAGACGGCTCTGCTTTTTTAATTTTAACTGATAAACGACGCAGATCGGCCCTGGAGGAGTACATCCCTGTTTGCCTCGGTGAATGCAAAAATCATGTAAAGCATGGGAACAGGTGCATACGCATACACACACACACACACACACACACACACACACACACACACACACACACACACACACACACACACACACACACACACACACACACACACACACAAAAAGGTATTATCATTAGCAAGAGAGCGGCATTGGTGAAACAGAGGTAGATGGTGTTTCGGTTCCAAATGTCATTCTTAATTTCTGTTTATTTTGCATTTTCAGACTTTTTTCAGTCACTCTGAAAGAAAGAGTGTACGTGGAAACAGCCTGTGTAACCAAATCAAACGTAACTTGAGAGGATCATGCTTAATAAAGCTTCATAGCAATAAGACAGCAGGGAAACGCCTGGCTTTACCAGCCTCCATGCAAATAATCACCCATTCGTGGTCATCATTGTATGAATTTAAGTATGCAGAGACTCTTGGAGGAGCTACCATCTTCCTCTAGTGAGGGAACACAAAGAGCAGGAGGTGCTAATTTAGAGGAAAGGTGAGGAACGGCTTTTTTGTTGTTAAAGGGACTATTTGTAACTTTCAGAAATGCTTATTAACAGCGACACCTGGCCGTGAAATCAACGAAAGTCAGCGTCGGGCTCGCGCTTGCTCGCTCTAAATATACCTGAATGAGCATCGCTCAAAACAGTGAGGCGACACACGTCAGCTAAATCCACAATATCACTCTATATTTCAGCTGCTTGGCAGTAATGTTAGCTGACCAGAGGAAGGTCTCTACATGAACATGATTTCGATTTAGATCTGAGCCGGAGAGAGCAGGAAGACACCAGCACCCAGTCGGTAACGAGACGATAACGTAACTCGTTGCAGAGCTCCGTCACTTCACAAGACACAGAAAACCTTTGTTGGTCTGGAGGAGCTGCAGCAGTTATTTCTGCACAAACGTCCACTGTTCATTCACTAGATATTCTCAGAGCTAAACTAACTCTTCTGCAGTGTGGAGTGAGCGCGCGTTCACATCTAGAGGTGGTGCGAGCTGAGCGAGAACGCGCGCTCTGTCTGGCCACACACGAACGCGCATGTGCGAGCGCACGTGTCCCGACTCAGTACATTTTTACGCTTAAAAAGTTACAAACTGTCCCTTTAAATTAAGTGATGAGGAAAAAAAAGAGAAAGTGAAGAAAGACAAGGATGAGGGAAATTAGAGGAGTGTTATTTGATCACGGTGATGATGATTATGATGTTTACACACTGTTGTCTCTACGTTTGTTTACCCGTCTGACACTGTCCTCATCCGATTCAGAATAATGTCTTTGGATGCGATGATGGGCCTACGTGATGATACAACATGCATTTATAAAACCTACAGTCAGACTTCATGTGGAGAAGAGGAAAAGTTAACAGACTAACAGCTGCTGAGAGGACTGAAGGACAAAAGAAAGTGAACAAGAGACGTCTAACATGTCAGGGTTTAATAACTGTTAACAATGTTTGTTTAAGATAATATGCCTAAAATGTAAAAATCTCAGCTCAAAAATGTATTTCTGCTTGTAAATCTAACTTGAACACGAGACATAGATTATTCAAACAAGCTATAACATATCTAAAATGTCTACTTGGTACACAAATACATTTCTTGTCATTGTTTATCTATCTTTTTTGACAGACTACTAAAATCCTGGAAAAGTAAATCAAACAAAAGTCAGATGGAAATGTTTACCCCGTCTACGTGGTCATTTGGGTCGCCTTCACTCCTCCTCTCGCTGGGGTAGCCGCTGTCCCCGCCGCTTTCAGAGTCCTACAGACAGAAATCAAATTTAATAAATCAGTGTAGTGACTTTGTGAGTTGTGTGGCATCACTGCAGGCCTGGAGTCTGGTGAGTACAACGCTATCATGTTTCCTCCAGCTGAGGAGCATCTCAAAGATCAGGTCTTTGGAATGGAGGAGGGAAAATACAACATTTAGGATCTAATGATTTAAATAAGGGATATTCAAGTGTTGATTTAATTACGAAGTCAGAAGTTGATTTACCTAAAAAACGCTGATTTACAGGCGTCTCTTTCCCAATGTAAGTCTATGGTAAAAAGTCTCTTTGGGCCCAATGGCATCACGTGACGAACACAGAAGTTGTAATTCCACCATTTGCAACAACAAAAATTTGCTTCAAAGCCTTGGTGGACTTCCTGGGGGCTTGGGATAACCCTGCAAACTCACTGCTAAACTTGCTCTGGAGAAGGGCCAGCAAGCCCTGGGCTAAATTTGGGGTTAGCCCGCTTTGAAATGTGCCAGTGTGAAAGCTTTCTTAGCCCTGGGCTGACAGCTCCCTCCTCCCTCAGCCTGGGGCTAAGTACAGAGTGAAAAGCCCTTATATATCCATTTTATTTTGTACTTATAGCTTCTTTTAGCTTTTATTTTACATAATCATTCATGAAAATAGATACAAATGTAATGTAAAGACAAAAAAGAAACTTGATGTAGCAAACATGGAGCTCTGGGGACTCAACATGGACCTGAGGTATGCTGACTTAACTACAACAATTTGGTTATGTGAGAACATTTCTCTGAGTCACATTCACCGAGTTATTGCTCACCTTGTGTTCACCGGTGTTGTTATTATTGAGTCTTTCGTGTTCATTCATTCCAGTAAAAGATAAGCCTGTAAAATGTAGAAATAACACAAACGTATTTACAATGTGGCTTCAAATACACTGTTATGTGTGTGCAGCATGTAATAATAATGTTCATGGACGACGTACCGATAGGGGATCTTCCCATATATCCATGTGCACCTAGCGGGGAGCAGGGGAGTGCGAGAGGGGAGCAGGGGATCGAGTCCACGTCGCTCATGCTATCGTCTGCGGAAGACGTCTCAGACAGGCGTGAAAACAGCGGAGGCGGCCGGCTTCCTGACATGGTACGGACACGAGGAGAGCCGCAGGGCTCCTCGCAGCCCCTCAGCACCGTCTGGGCTGACTTCTGAAATAAAACTAGATCAGTCTTTCTTGAGGAAACAGCAACAGAACAAGCAGAATACACTGAAGATAAGCATCCTTCTTAAGCTAATCCTGCCACTTGAGTTGAAATTTGGAGCGTTATTTAGCCTCCTTCCCGACATGCAAGTATGGCATGGTTTGGTACCAACGTATTCCTCAGGTTTTCTAGTTTTCTCGTCATATGACGGCAGTATCTTCACTCTAACTTCAAAACCGAGCCCGCTACAACCTCCAAAAGACAGAAAAGCGTCCGTGTCCGCCGGTGGGCCGTTGGCTATTTAAGAGAATATCATAGAGAATCGATACAGTATCGCAAAACATAATATCGCGATAACCATGTGTATCGATATTTTCTTACACCCTTAGTGTGAGTGTGATTCTATCAGAAAGATTTATTTCATGTGAAAATCATAATGCAGCACATTTTTCACTCTTTTTTCTTTCTTTGGACTGTTTCAGGCTGCATATGCAGTTGTTTCCTGATCAAAAACAAATGCTCTTACATGGAATAAGATCCCAAAGCCGGTCACACTCACGACCCATTGAATTCTGGAGCGGATCCGAATCACGAGGCGGATGCACGCATTATTTCTCACTGATGGAGACGGCCTTGGCGGAGGTCTGCGCTCTCCGAGTGCCCTTCTCGTTTCTATTTCTTAGGGACATTTTCCCCATTTTTATTTATTATTATCATTATCTAATTAACTATTTTATCCTGATCTGCTGCTGATTTCTGGCCCTGACTGACACTTTATTATTATTATTATTATTAAAATGTTAAAATTACAAGCAGTTTGTTGGTGCAGTCCAGCTGGGATTTCTCTGCAGGGGAAAGGTCAAAAGGCGTCAGGCCCATACTCTTGCAGATCTTGTTACACAGGTGGGAGTGGAAGAACAGCGCCATGCCTCGCACACCTGGAACACAGGCACGATCAAGATGGAGCCTCTTGAATCATATCTAGCCAAACGTCACACACGTATCTAGCAGCAGTTTGATGATATCAGAGGGGGAACTGTACCTAGATTTCCATCTCCGAAGTCAGTCCCCTTCTCTGTGTGGATCTGAGGGTCAGTGTA
This sequence comes from Sebastiscus albofasciatus, assembly GCA_916701655.1. NCBI lineage: Eukaryota > Metazoa > Chordata > Actinopteri > Perciformes > Sebastidae > Sebastiscus > Sebastiscus albofasciatus. The sequence goes on from CAKAOI010045378.1 coordinate 10,075, forward strand.
GATATCTCCGACTCCTTGGATGTCAACTACGATCAGCTGGTGGCCCGATCGCTCGAAGCTGAAGTGACTGAAGGCCTGACGGACAAAAAAAGAAATGAAGATTAGCTCTCACATGTATTAACACCAGAAGGTGACGCCTCTTACTGTACCTGTGGGGTGAGTCGGATGTTGTCGTCCCTCACGAAGCCAGAGTTGGAGTTGTATTTGATGTACTTGCCCTCGATGTAATGTTCCAGGTGGAAGAGAGGTTTATCTGGTCTGTTTGTCATCTCCATCACACACATCTGCATGATGTCCACCTGAGGATCAAAGAGAGCTTAACAACACACACACACACTGAGTACAGGCCCTTCAGTGCCCAAACGAAGAGCAGCATGACGTTGGGCAAATGTCACAGTGTAGAGGGATTCAAAGGTGTATTTGTCTCAGTTTTACAGATCTGTCGATCAAATCAACTAATCGATTAGTCGACAAAATCGTAGTTAGACGATTCATTTCTTTGGTTGAGGACAGCCCTCGTTGGAGGATTGTGATTATCCCTGTTTCTGTCAGTATTGTACAGTCTCATTATCTAGTCAGCACATCAGTGGACTGTAAATGTTCCTCCTGTACCTGTTTGGGAGGTCGGTGGCGGTTGTACTCCTCTCCCCAGAGTTTGGCCTCCATTTGCAGCCTGACGTCCTCAAAGTAAACATTTCTGTCCACCGTCTCCATGTAACGCTTGGACACATAATTAGACGCCGACTTCCAGTTGTTGCTGTGTGAGAAATTCGACAACTTCTTCCTGGAGGGAAAACAAAATAAGATATTACAGTAGTGAGCAGAATTTCATAACATAACTAAAGCCATTTTGGATCATAGCATCAATTAGAACTGATGTCAGTTGTGCCCAAAACGGCTCCAAACCCACATCCTATATGTACAAATCCAACAGGAGCAACACACCACATTTCAGATGTAGATATTTTCTTGTTTTAACATGTTTGGGCTTGTAGGAACTGGAGGATATATTTCAATGCAAACAGCGAACAGCTGAAGTTGGAGGTTGGTGGATGCCTCTCTTTTACATTTCCCACATAACTGAGGATTAAACATTAACAATTAGCCTATTATCCTTTTTCTCTTTCATTCTGCAGTGTCATGCAGAAGTGAAAACACAGCGGAGCAGTGACAACACCGCATACTTAAACTCTATTTTACCCAAAACAGTAAACATCCAGCGGATCAATGGAGCTAAAGCCCCGCTACCATCATGGTTGGTTCCGTGTGATATGTTCAGTACCATGTTTGGCTCTTGATCTACTAATTTCATCAGCAGCTATCCTCCCGAGTCGGAGCAAGAAATGTGAGGAATGTGGACCTGTAGCACTCATAGGCCAAAATACTCGTCTTATTTGTTTACACTGAGACCACGAAGGCCTCCGATACTAGACCTCGAGGGGAATAACCGCTGGATGAGAACTGATGGATGTAGAGAAATATCACAACTTACGTTCTGAAGCACTCCCTCATGGCCCCTTTCCCAAACGGCTGTGAGAAATAAATAAGACAAGAGATAAGAAACCTTTTCTTTTTTTAAATATTGGCAAAACAGCCCGTCTCTAGAGAGCAGTAATACCTGGGCTGCCATCTTGATGTGGACCTGGTCTTGAGCCCACTCTCCTGTGATGGCATTGTACCTGTGAAGAGGAACAGTGAATTCAGTCAAGATGAACAGTTACACTCACCGGCCACTTTATTAGGCACACCTGTTCAATTGCTTGTTAACATAAATAGCTAATCAGCCAATCACATGGCAGCAACTCAACGCATTTAGGCATCTAGACGTGGTGAAGACGACTTGCTGAAGTTCAAACCGAGCATCAGAATGGGGAAGAAAGGGGATTTAAGTGACTTTGAACGTGGCATGGTTGTTGGTGCCAGACGGGCTGGTCTGAGTATTAAACTGCTGATCTACTGGGATTTTCACCACAACCATCTCTAGGGTTTACAGAGAATGGTCCCAACAAGAGAACATATCCAGTGAGCGGCAGTTGTGTGGACGGAAATGCCTTGTTGATGTCAGAGGTCAGAGGAGAATGGGCAGAGTGGTTGGAGACGATAGAAAGGCAACAGTAACTCAAATAACGACTCGTTACAACCAAGGTATGCAGAATACCATCTC
>CAKAOI010045380.1:0-34618 GCA_916701655.1 Sebastiscus albofasciatus
ATACGAGTCAGAGGGTGCAAGCAAAACCCCGTGGCGCAATGAAAGCGAGGGCCGGTGCGCACCGTCGGGGAGGTGGAGCGCGAGGATCCGAAAGTAATGAGAGGTCAACGTCACGCTGCCGTAAAGTGGTATCAGTGCCGTTGTATCGGAACCGTTTTGCGAGTGCAAGTATGAGTACATGAGCACAGTGTCGGACCCATCATATCGGTTCATCAGTAGTAAGTATTGTTTAGACATTATGCTCCAAAAAAAACATTTACAAATTTACAATACTTTATAACATGGCGTTTATTTACTAATAATACTAATACATTTCAAAAACAGCCTACGATGTCATAGAGAACACACTAGAGCACAGTCAAACGGTTTGCTCCTTCTAATCAGCAGCACCAATGGTCACTGGCATGAGGCCTATATTACCTGTGGCCAGCCTCTGCCTAGTGCTGGGAGACATACACCTAACATCAAATAAAAAAACATGAATAAAATGCATGGTTCCTACAACATTCATAAATTCATGCAAACATAACCACTTTCAAGGAGCCCTTTAATATATGTCATTTTCAGTATCTGGATTACAGTGCTAATATCACAGTACTCTTTATTTTTTCAATATGCAGGTCTGACATCCATCTAAAAACTCTCTCCAGCTGTTTGGAAATTTCTGACTTGTTATAACGGTGGCAAGCTGAAGGAGTCAATGAGACAGACACAGACATGGCTCTAGCTAATGACCACTGCTCACACAGTATAATCCTATAGTTTAGATATTAGACACTTGTTGAAATCAGTCACAAAAGCTGATTTTAGATGTGTGTGTTACCTGGTGACAATTATACCACTGGTGTTGGTTCTAAATGCGACATCAAATATACCAACAGACAAAGAGAAGAATTATGATTCCACATTTCTCAACAACAAAGACACCAAAACAATTTCCTCCAAACTGGCAAAGCTGCACCGGAGAAATATGATTCCATCACACTGACAGACGTTCTCTTTTGTTTGAATAAACAAAAGATTTTAGGATCCAACACTTGATTAAACAATTTCACCACGGTGGAAATGTTTCCTTCGCTTCCTCAAAACAGCCGGCGCGAGGAAAATCCAACTTTGAATGAATTTTAGAAACTCTCCTCTGAGCAGAACCAAACAACTTTCAAGCTCTGAAAACATTGTCCTCTGTCAAACTGCTGCTTTGTGAAGCTGTGTGTGTGTATTTATATATTCATGTCTCCTGCCCTCTCCATTTGTCACTGTGTCGATGGAGCGTGCCGCACAGTCACTCCTGCATTTGTCAGTTCTCTAGTGTATTATGCATGTACACACACACACACACACACACACACACACACAGGGTCCCCTTTGCTTTCTTCCTGCCCGTCATTAATAAAGAGAAGTAGCTGCACACCTGTTCACTGACAGCCCCCTACAGAGAGAGAGAGAGAGAGAGAAGGTTGGGGTGGGAAAAAATTTATTCACCTACTGTATGTATCGTGATTTTTTTAATGATGAAATCAATATATTTGCTTCATTTGAGTTTACGCGGAGGTAGAAGGAAGTTACCGCTTTTATTGTTGTAGTCTGAGTAACGTAACGTCATATCTGTTCCATATCCGTCAACCAAAACAAACCAAGCCAAACAAAAACGTAAAATACAGCGGAGGATACGACCTGCACCCTCACATGTTAAATCCAGCATGGTAAACACTACACATCCAGTAAAGGATGGAAACACTCTGGGTTTCACACATTACAGGAAAAGCAGAGCTAGACAGAGCAGAGCTAAAGATTTATGCTAACTCTGTCATGGACAGGAAACGTTATCGTATTGCGGTAACGTGCGGTCAAGCCAGCCGCCGCTCTCGTCTCCGTTGGTTAAATCGACGCTACAATTGTAGCGCACCCAGATACTGACATTTATGTTAAATGCATTCAACTGTCATGGTCTGGCTGTGCCAGAGGTTATTTGGCCTTGTTTCCTTTTTGTTTAGATCTTGTGTTCCTCCTTTTAGTTTATTAGTTCTGTATTAGTGATTTGGTTTTCTTGGATTTAAGTTTTCTGTTATTTTGTCTGCATTGTAGTGTTTCCTGTTTTATTTTGAAATTCACTCCTCCTGTGTCTTGTCTGGTTTTTACTTCCTACCTTTGTTTGTTTTCCCACCTTTTTTGATTGTCCGCCCCTCCCTGATTTGTTCCAGCTGTGTCTAATCATGTATTGAAGCCTGTGTGTCCACTCTGTCTTTGTCAGTTCGTCATCACTCCTGCCTTGTTCTGCCATGTTCTTCGTGTCTTCTGGTTTGTCATTTAGTTTTTGTTCTCAGTTTAGTTTTTGGTGTATTTCATTTGTACTTTGTTTGTTTCCTCTAGTCTGGACTCTGTTTTTTTGTTTTCTCGTCAACTTTGTTTTGTTACTTCAGCTTTAGATATTAAAAGCTTGCTTTTTGTTAAATTCATCTGCGTGTTTGGGTCCACCTTTAAACCAAAACTTGACACAAACAGCCCTGATGGAGCTGACCATGGATGGATAAAGAGAACGGAGCTGATGGGAGAGCTAGAGACCACCTTGGAGAAGTTAGAGGAAGTAGACACGTGGGACTATATCCGGTTTTCAAAATAAGGTGTTAACAAAGGGAACTGTATATACAAAATACATATATGGAAATAAGCTTGATTGGATTATATTCACCAGAAGTATAAAACATTATATGTCCCTTATACATTAAAAGTAAATACCACTAATTTGTGAGGAAAATGTCTTCATTCTTTGATTTTTGGGTTGCTGGAAAAAATGTATAAATAATGCCTGACAATGACTGATATATTTAACTTCAGGACATCTCTGACTACATACATGCTGAAAATCAAACATTTTTAATGTATTAATTTAAATATTTTCAAAAATAAAAGTCCCTATTATGTATGATTGAACTTTTCCCCATGGTCTAGTGTTAAAAAATGTACAAAAATCGCAATAAATCCTAATATCGAATCGCAATACTTAAAACTCGCACGAAAGGATCATGATAGTATCCAATTGGGAGATAGGTGTATCGTCCCAGCCCTGATGACTGCAGTTCCTCTTTGATCTATATAGTGTTTTCTGACAAGAACAAAAAAAAATAAATAACTCTCATAGTTCATTGTACGCAAAGAGGAAGATATTTCCCTCAGGAGTTGGAGGAGACCAAAACGGAGCTAAAAGGAGCGTGAATATTGGACTTATAATTGTCGGGTGGACACAAACACAACTCCAAATGTATAATGTTGCCCCCTGTTTGTTTTGTTTCAGAGCTCTCAGATTGGTGCACAAGTGTGGGTTTAATCCACAGAGATAAACCGTCATTCAACTGCAAATTAAGGTTTTAAAAATCCAACTCACTGTTGTTCTCCAGCAGCACCGATGCTCCCTCTAACGCAACGAATGCCAAATATCCCAGATCTGTCTGACATGGTCCTGTCATGTCTAATAAAACCATGACTGAATGTTTTTGTTATAGAGAGCCATGTCTGAATAACACAAAAAACATGTCTTTAACAGAGAGATGAAGCCAGCGGGCTTTACCTGTGAGACTCGTGAGTCTGATAACAGCAGAGATTTTTTATCTTGATGAGAGAGAACCAACAGAGAATGAAAACCTTTTTCAACCAAACTTTTCTAACACTCCACACATTTATGACGGCGAAGGAGAGACAGAGAGTGAATGGTAGACACCGTATGTAAAGCCAGTAGAATAATGAACTCCTACACCTGTCACATGCTGCTGACAGTCTCCTGACAGCTTCATTTTCCCCCTCTCTCTCTACCTTTCTGTTCCTCTTTCAGTCTCTAAATCTGTTCTCTGTATCTTCCTCTCGCTCCACCTACTGTACCTACCTACCGCTCGTTCTCCATCATCACTCTGTATCCCCCTCTCTCTCCATCTCTCAGCCTCTCTACCTGTCTTTCTATTGAATATTTTAAATCAACCGCAGTGGAATTGCTGAACAGCAGCAGGAACAGCCTGGCATCTTTTAATCTGATGCAAAAGTACAGCATGTCAGTGTACTGCTCCCTGTGTACATAAGCTGTCGACACCTTTAAAGAAATAAAAAATACACATGTGAACACAAACGAAATCAGAATGACAAAAAGTGGTGAATTGTTACATTTCCAACAGATTTCAGTGACCCCTTTTTTCTCTTCTGGCGACAGTCTGGGGTTCCGTCACAGTGAGGTTGACACAGTCCGTCTTACATCTCTGTCTAATCCTTTAACAGAGCTACAATGGGCTCAAATCACCTCTGAGGACACTGTGCCTTGTCCTCCTCCCATAAAAGATTAGAGTGAAGGCCACAGGATTTATTTTCAGGGCAAAAAGAGATGACAAATGTATGAGAGAGAAAAGGAGGGGAATATTGAAAGGAGGAGAGGTTAGTTGAGCGAGGACAGCACACATCGAGGTCTTTTGAGCAGCGGAAGTTGGAAACTGCAATTTGTGCTCAAGCACACTGAACTGTCTTCACTTGAAAAGGTTTTTAGTTAAGGGTAAGGCTTTTTTGTTAAGTGTTAAGGTAAGGGATAGGATTGGGCAATATGTTCACATTTTGCAACCGGCCATCATCAGCCCAACAATCAGCAATTGCCGATGTATATGCGCAAGTGTGTGTGTGTAGCGCACCCAAGATCAATGCCTAACCTTGACTGTTGGAGGTCAGTGTCTTACCTTAAATATTCAAGGTCAATGCCTAACCTTAAATATTCAAGGTCAATGCCTAACCTTAACTATCCGAGGTCAATGCCTAATGTTAACTATCCGAGGTCAATGCCTAACCTTGACTGTTGGAGGTCAATGTCTTACCTTAAATATTCAAGGTCAATGCCTAACCTTAAATATTCAAGGTCAATGCCTAACCTTAACTATCCGAGGTCAATGCCTAACCTTAACTATCCGAGGTCAATGCCTAATGTTAACTATCCGAGGTCAATGCCTAACGTTAACTATCCGAGGTCAATGCCTAACCTTAACTATCCGAGGTCAATGCCTAACGTTAACTATCCGAGGTTAATGCCTAACCTTAAATATTCAAGGTCAATGTCTAACCTTAACTATCCGAGGTCAATGCCTAACGTTAAATATTCAATGTCAATGCCTAACCTTAACCATCTCGCGAGAGTTTCCCAAACTTGCAAGTTCCCTTCTAGACACTAGCTAGTAAAAGACCAGGGATGAAAATCAATACATCAAAATATCAGTGCATTTTGAATTTGGTGTAGCTGACAGAGTTTGGCAGGCGTTATGTGACTGTGGTTTTCCTGTGTGAGTTTGTTGATGCCAGTCCTTCTGAAGTCTGACTTGCAGGAGGGGGATACTGTGCCACCACACCTGGCAACCTCACTCTTGTCCGGTCACCTTTATTACCTGCTGCTAGCCCCACATTCACCCTAACACACACACACACACACACACACACACACACACACACACTGTTGATGGTAGTTATGTGGAGTTCTCCATCTTTACTTAGAGTAATACTTTGGGGTACTTGTACTTTACAAGAGTGTTTCTTTCTATTCTTCTACTTAACTACATTTCACAGGAAAATATAGTACTTTACACTCTGCTACATTTCTGTGACAGCTGTTGTTACATTTCAACAACATTTCACATTAAAAACACAGAATACCTTTATAAAAATAAAATACATTGTTAAGGATAACATTAGTGGCTACCAACCTTTAGTGTGTGACTCCTTATAAAAAAAGCAGTGTCTAGTTGGGGCTCTTATCACATTTCAGATATCAATATTTTGCAAAATAAAAGATTTGAGAAAAGTAAAAGAAAAAGCAAAACAAACTTGTGTAGCAGAACTTTTTTTTCTTCTTCTTTGGTTCCGCATTAATGACCTCATGAGCCCTCAGATTAATCTTGTGACACTTTATATAAAGTAGTTCAAACTAGCTCCACCTCCAGCTACAACAGCAAAATCCTGCTTATGCATTATTGCATCAGTCTAATATTAACAGTCTAATAATGTCATATCATAATATCAGGGCTGTCAAAGTTAACGTGACAATAACGCGTTAACACAAATTTGTTTTAACGCCACTAATTTCTTTAACGCATTAACAGAACATTCTAGGTTGTAGCGGCCTCAGTTTTAAAGCTAGAGTGAAGATACTGGTATCAACTAGAAAACCTGAGGAATCCATTGGTACCAACCATTGGCCATACTAGCTAGTCGTGAAGGAGGCTAAATAACCCTCCAAACTTATGTTAAACCTTGCTAAGGAAAAACGGTCATGTCCATTTTCAAAGGGGTCCCTTGACCTCTGACCTCCAGATCAGTGAATGTAAATGGGTTCTATGGGTACCCACGAGTCTCCCCTTTACAGACATGCCCACTTTATGATAATCACATGCAGTTTGGGGCAAGTCATAGTCAAGTCAGCACACTGACACACTGACAGCTGTTGTTGCCTGTTGGGCTGCAGTTTGCCATGTTATGATTGGAGCTAGGGCTGCTATTTTTGAAAAATGTTCTTTTCTCGACCCTCGTTAACCGATTATTACTTAATACTTATATTAATACTTTTTAATTAGTTATTAGCATTTCTCTTAACTGTTTTAACCGATAGTGTTAATCGGTTAAAATGCTGAATGTCGGTTAACGGTTAAACGGTTCATTATTAACATCCCTAATTTGAGCATATTGTTTTATGCTAAATGCAGTACCTGTGAGGGTTTCTGGACAATGTGTGTCACTGTTTTGTGTTAATTGATTTCCAATAATTAACATATACATACATTTGCATAAAGCAGCATATTTGTCCACTCCCATGTTGATAAGAGGATTAAATACCTGACAAATCCCCCTTTAAGGTACATTTTGAACGATAAAAAATGTGTAATTAACTACAGACCATTATGCGATTAATCTTGATTAAATATTTGAATCGATCGACAGCCCTACCAATAACAATTCTGTACTTTTACACAAGTAGGGTTTTGATAGGACTTTTACTTAATGGAGTATTTGGAGTATTTTTATATTAACGTATTGGTGCTTTTACTTTACTTAAGTAAATGAACTGAACACTTCTTCCGCCACTGTTCATGGTCATGTCTACTGTCACCAGATGGGAAATTCACTCTCCACTCTCCAGAGCTAATTCCTCCTGCCTTCACTTAGATAAAATCATCACGCTGCTCCTTAAATAGCACTTATGCTGTCACAAGCATTTTGTTTAGTGAAGTGCTGCACAAATTATCATTGTTATTTAATGAGATGCACGTAATTGACAATACAAATGTTTAATAACTCACGCGCTCATTACGGGCCGTGTTTGTTTGTCTGCACACATCCTTGATGTAATTAATATGACAAGTTATGCAATTAAAGGGGCCTGGGTGAGGGAAGGGAGAGCTCAGCAAACTATTTTATTGGCTGATAAAAGAGAGATAGGGGTCTGCGAGGGTTCAGCAACAGGGGACGCCTCGGAGTTGGTATTCAAAAAAGAGAGACGACATGATTATTTGGAGGATAAAAGAACTAGTATTTGAGGAAAAAAGTGGTGAAAAGGTAAAGGATACGACATATAATTGGAGTCAACCTGATTAATTTACTTGCTTTAGCTTCCTGGCCTCTTCCTAATGTCTCTCTGAGTTTGACATTTGCTCAAGACAAACTTAAAATTCCCCTTGAAAACATGCCCTAAGCAGATCATTTGAAGCTGGCTAAGAGATACACCCCCTGACTTGTTTGACTCACAGTTCGAGAGGAGAAAACTTTGCTTTTGGGCCATTTCCAGGGTATTTTTCTTAAGGGCACAGTTTCTGTCAGGTTGTTGGCGCATACCATCTCCTTTGAAAATCTAATGCTTTGGGCTTTAATGATTAAACATTTAGTTGATATTATTTATTTGATTTGAGTAGTACTGAGTCAGAATTGACTGGTCGGGATTCTGTGCTGGACTTGAAAGTTCTACGAGTAAAGATGGACATAATGAAATGATATATCCTATTATTATGCCACTTAAAGGTGCTATTATCAATATTTTCATATTAACAGTGGATGAAATGACTATGTGAAAGGGGTCATTATAATGATGAAACCACAGAGAATTAGCAGTCTACAGTTCCCGTTCACCTCTATGGAGCATTTAAGCATCTTTCAGCTCATTGTTTTGGTTTCCCAGTGGGCAACTTTTTCATTTTCGTTCAGTCTCACCACTCTCATCATCATCATCATTGTTTTTAGATTCAGCAGCAGCTGTGTTCATAGAAAAAGCTTTAAAAGCCCACTGTACCTCAATCCAAGCAACGGTTAGCAACTAGTTGGTGAACATAGTGGAGCATTTAGCAGCTGAAGAGTCAGATAGTTCCCTCAAGGGGTTGGTGGAGACCAAAACAGTGCTGAAGTTGAATGAATATTGGACATAAATTCATTATGTAGACACAAATATGACTCCAAATGGCCGCTGATGTTGCTCCGCTGGATGTGTAAACAGACACACGACTCATTCTCACTCCCAACTCGTCAAATACCCCCACTTGGCCAGTGGCCCTATGCTTCAAACTATGACGCTCTAGGTTCCCCTCTAGCGTCAGTTCTGGACGTGTCAGGGACAGCGTGACAGTTTCCGCTCATTACATGCATAGTGTCTTTTCAAAATAAACTTGCGTCTTCACAGTTCCGCTTGTATGCATAAGAAGAGTCTTTTCAAAATAAACTTCCAAGGTTTACTTAGTTTTTACGTTTAGTTGGTTAGGTTTAGGCAACTAAACTACTTGGTTAGGTTTAGGAAAAGATCGTGGTTTGGGTTAAAATAAGTATGTTTGTTAAGTAAACTACGCATGCGCATTGCATAACTTAGGAGTCACCGTTGACTTGGTTTACAAACAGCGGTCTCCTGGGTTAAAGTCTGTGTTTGTTTGACCCAACCATCCATCCCGACTTCCTCCCTAGGCGGATTTTCCCGCTCTTTGTACTACGTCAGTCGTTCTGACCTAATACTCACTAGAATGGGTTTACATTGGAGTTAGTTGAATGCCCGGTACTTCTCATAAAGCCGCTAAAGGTTGCCCCGGTGGGTCGGTCTCCGATGCTCTGACCAAGTGGTGCTATTTGACAAGTTGGGAGTGAAAAAAGGTGAAAATATGTCAGCGTTTTGCTTAGGCTGCCCCCCAGTGTCCAAAAAAAATCAATGATTTTACAGGTTACAACTTTACTGTATTGAGTGTTAAGAAGCAATTTAAGACTAAATCTTGTTTGGAGAAAAGGTACAGCTGCTCTGACCTCTTAAGTTAACAGGAGGGTGCAGACAGGCATCCCACCTCTTAAGGGGGACCAGTTATTCTCATTTTAGTGACAAGCTAAAGTCAGTTTCTGATGTGGTTTAAAGAGCGAAAGAGACGCACAGGTGTGGAGTGAGGGGAGGTTGATAGGTCCAACAAACACGGGGCTTTCATCCAGGAGACCTCTGTTTGTGTCCCGTGTGTTACGTTTCACTTTCACGTTACATTCAGCTGTTCGTTCGTGTCCCGTGTTCGCAACGCTAAGTTTCATTTTCACTTTACAAACGTAGTCATTTTAAGCTCAACCATGTTTGTTTTTTCCTAAACCTAACTATAGTGGGTTTATTGCCTAAACCTAAGTGAGTGTTTTTGTTAAACACCAAATATTAAATGTGTGTTTGACATCGAAGGGTCTGATAAAGCATCAGTATGTGATGAGTTGGGATGAGAACGTGTTGATATAGCCTATGATGTTTTTAGGGTGTCAAAACTATTTAGTTTTGTGCGGAAAAAATAACATTTTCCTTATGTAATCATTTCTATTCTTCCTCCCTCTTGCAATAGATTCTTTTTTCAAATTTTCAAAGTAAATATTAATCATGCATCCACTATTAATGTGTATTTGCAAGTGAGCCTGACTGTGCTCGTGTGCACCTGTTCCTCCTCCTCCTCTGCGCTGCAAAGAGGAAGTGCTGCCCTAATTACTCCAAATTCCCATCGGATGATCCGACCAGTTTACGCTCATCACAATAAATTACACTCACCTCCCTCTCTACTGCCACACCGAGTCCTTCTCTCTGTCGGTCTCGTAGTGTGCTAACGCTCTTTACTACAGCATCACTTTCAGTTAGAACGTTTCATCATGCATTTCTCAGTGCAATCGGAAGCAACAGTTTACAGCCAGCCAACACACACACACACACACACACACACACACACACACACACACACACGCACACACACACTCATATAAATTAAGATTGAATCCATTTAGAACCCTGTCATATGTTTTAAGTCACACTCCTGATATGAAAACATGTATGCTGATATTCTTTAAGACATTTATTGTGTGCTTTTGGTCTGATGTTAAAAGAAACAAAGTTTTGTTTTGGACCACACCACAGACCTCAGAGTGCTACAGATTTATGTAGGAGCATATTTACAAGCACATTAATAATCCACCTACTAAAATATTGTGGCAGTGAAGTGACTTGATTGAATATTGTGGATATGAAGATTCTAGATCAGAGAGCAGTGGTATAATGTGGTGACATCTAAACACTTCATATCCTCTATCTGTACCTATACAAACTGCTGGTTGTGCATGCTTTACTCTGACAGCTGTCATTTACCTTAACGTTACATTTTGTCTGCTGATGTGAGCCGGCTTCATGTACTCAAATACAGCACAGCTCTGAACTGATGGCAACAAATGTCATTTTTGGAGCAGCCCCAGAGCAATGTTTTATTTGTTTTTTAATAGAAGCAAATGTCCTGTGATTTATTGATGGAAAGCTTGACACAAAGTGTGCTGCTAAAGTAAAAGTAAACACAACACAAGAGACAGGTGGGGAGTACACCTTAGAGGAAACCTTATTACTGACTGGAGCAACATATTTGTACTGGTGGGTCAAGTCCATTGGCTTTTGTGTATTTCAACATGATCAGTTGCTGACTGCAACCTCAAATCAACCTGGACTTGCCTGCTCCTACAAATAAATGTGCCTGGCATATGATTTCATGCAGGTTATGGCATGGCCATTTACAAAACATGTAAATGTGCAGATATGAGACAAGTTTTAGAGCAACTTTGGAGCGTTACATGTTTGGTACCAATGGATTCCTTAAGGGTTTCTAGTTTCATATGATCCCAGAATTCACTCGAACTTTAAAACTGAAGCCGCTACAACCTAAAAATCGCAAGTTGCGTTAAAGAAATTTAGTGGCGTTGAAACAAATTTGCATTTGGATAGCTAACGGTAGCTGGCGAGCTATCTGCAGATATCAGGCTGGTTGGTGTCTTGTCAACACAAATGGTGGCAGAGATGAATTAGTAAACTAGATATTAAAAGTGATGTCTATGCTCTACATGGTTTAAGTAAAATGGTACACAGTCCATAACCTATATTGAATATGTATAATGCCTCTTCTTGCTTATCTATTTTTCACATGAAGGTTTTAGTTTTGCTACATTTTGCAGGGGAAAAAAAGCATTGATTAAAGTCATGAATCATCCATAAGCTTGAAATAAAAGAGATAAAAAGATGTTGTTTTGTTGGTCATATCAGCCGGCTCTAATTACAGTGACGCTCTATCCATCTTCATATCTTTGTAATGCAAACACTACTGCCACATCAAAGTCTTCCTCACACAAACCACACTGAGGAATTTGCTGAGGAAAAACACTCAACATAATGGAATAAAAGAATCTACTAAAAGGCACCTGACACACCGGCTGCAAAACTGTACCGTGGAGAAAAAGTGCAAAACACAGCCGACTTTGTATACTGCCCTTATCTGGGTCAAGGGGGGGGCGTCTTCATTCCTATAATGCACTGTATATACGGACCAAGGTAATCATTCGTAAGAGGGCTTTTACACATCACTGAACATTGTGCAGGATTAGGAGCGCTAACATGGTTCCACCTGTTATAAAATGGAGTTTTTGAATGGCACAGTTGCAGGTTCAAGGTTGTTTTAGCGAGTACCTTCACTGCTGAAGTTTCAATGAGCAACACACCTGATCCCCTGCTGGCTACAAGATTGGATGGGGACAGAAGAAAATGGATTGTGTTTGTGCTTAGGTGTTATGTTTGTGGTTTGCAGCCAGAGTGGTTTGCTTTGAAAAAGAGTACTGGTGCTTTACAGGTAATCAGTAGTAGACATTATTTGAGCAGCCAGGAGCGGTAAACATACACATCTCGGTGCCATCTAGCCGCTCTTTCAGCTGCGGGGAAAAGCCATCACAGAGCCCTCAGGCACTGATGAACACACATCATCCTGAGCCCCAAAGGAATGGGAAAAAGGGGATTTAACAAGGGCTGTGATGGGCCTCAAGGCTGAAAGAATACAGGAAAGAGTGCCACAAATGACAAATGAAAACTGTCACCATCGTGGGGACACTGTTTGATTGACAGCTGATCAGCACATCATAGATGACATCAGATTTGGCCCACAAACATAGACTGTATTTGAGACATTAGTGGACGTAGTCAACGTGACGTCACCTATTTGTGGACTAACGTTTTGAAGCCTCGAGTTTGGCTTTTTGGCCGTCGCCATCTTGGGGTTTTCACAAACCAGAAGTGACCCCACGAGAGGATGGAGCTAAGTACAACTAAACACTAACACACAATTAACTTTGATGAAGTGAAAACACACTGTGAAATAGGGCTGTGTATTGGCAAGAATCTGGCAATACAATACAAATCATGATACAGAGGTTATTCAATATATTGTGATACAGTGAGCAAGGCCATATATTGCTTTTTTTTATCTAATTTTAGTAAAACTGGTGTAGTATAAAGAACACACCACCATATGCATACAATCTGAGTAAAAAAATGTTTAACTTTTTGATGAAATCAGAACAGTGAGATCTGAACATAGTTAAAAACAGTTCCATTAAAGAGTAGAATAGTTGGTCATCATGGTTTTAAATCGCCCTATTAGTTCAGTTGTGTTATAATATCAGTAATATGTGATAAATGATGGCAAGGGAAGGGCTTTATAAATAAATTGAAAGCAGTACTTTTCACATGTTGCTGTTAGAGAGGCCCAATGGAATGGAATGGAATGGAATGGACCTGCATATAAGGCTTGTGTTAATCCACACATGCTGCATAGATGGTATACAGTTATCAGAGTTGAATGGTCACTTCTATTGCTGTTCTACATATTCAGCTCTAGTAATCATTGGTCATGAAGTATTGTAGTTTATGGGAGGAACAGAAGGCGTCTCACTGGAGAGACTCCCCATGAGAACAACTCTGCTTTCTGCACCACAATCTGCTGCTGCTGAACTGGGACTCAAACTTCAGCACAAATGAAAGTTTTGCTTGTTTTATTTATTTTTTACACTTTCTAAAACTTCGGGGAGGTATTGTTTATTTATTTATTAAAGTCATAGTTTTAACTTGATAAGAAGCTGGGAGCTTCCTGCACTTTTTGTTTTAAGATAATATTCAAAAGTTCTCTTCTAATGAAACATATGCTTATGTTTAAACATATGCTTTGAGGCATTTCAATGAAGTTTTGTGTTGGAGTCGGTGTTATTCCCATTTTTTACACCAAAATTTTCATTTTCACTGCAAATGTGTATCGGTTCAAAATATGGATTATTGGTCTCCTTGATTATTAATAATCGGTATCGGTCCTGAAAAAAATCAGTCGATCCGTATTGAAAATGTTCAATATTATCTGCTCGAGGCACTAGGACGGTTCACTCTGGAGCGGGCAGCAAGGGGATGGAAGGCTGGGTCAACTTATTCCTCCTTTTCACATCTAAATCTCATGACTGTCCATCCTCCATATATATATATATTTTTTTATTAACCTCTCCTCTCCATATTTCCACCCTATAGACCCCACCCCAAAGCACATGCTCATACGCACGCTCACGCGCACACACACACACACACACACACACACACACCACTTGGTTCTCTCATCCTATGGCAGAAATGTGTAAAGTGGCCTGTATTCACTGTTCTTGTCGTCCTCTTATTGTTGTGTTATTGTATTGTCTTTTGTCTTGCAATAAAATCAAAAGAAAAAAGAAAACGTTCAATATGTTTTAGTATTTTTCAGCATCTTCAGCCCCGAGTCCGTCTCCGCTGCTGTAAATGGCTGTCACACTGTCTGTCAATCTGAATAATGCAAAGTGGGAGGCAGGAGTAGCAAGACAGCTGAGGGGCTTTGTAACACAGGGTGTCACATTGGTAGAAATAGACTATTATAATAGCCAAGTGCAACATGAATGGGTGCCCAATACACTCGTGATTAACAGACGGAAAATGTCAGAATTTATTCTGAATGGGGAGGAAAGGAAGGAAGAAGGGACACCGAGATGGGAAGTAATGAAATGGAGGAGGGTAAATGGAGGTTGAGAGATGGTTGACTTCTCAGCAAAGGGGAGAGCGGGGAGTGACGAGAGCAAACAAGAGATGACAGAGAGAGGTGTTTTCTTGGAATAGACAGATGAGGAGACGGGGAAGAGTGGCAGGAGGAAAGACGGAGCGAGCAGGGGGAGGAGAGAGTGATAAGAAGCGAGACAGAGAGGGAGAGACAGCCTGTCTTAATGGTGAGCTGGGAAAAGGAAAAAGTTGTCCAAGAAGATTTATTCTGCTGAGAATAAAAAAAAGCCTCATTGGAGGGAGTAGTTTAAAAATGAAGACAAATTCCTAGAAACAAATGTTCCCATTCAAAATTAAATTAGACAAATTCATATTTTTAAAAATACGTTACACTTTTCCACGATGCCAGTTCCTCCCGTGACTGGATTTGATGTGTCCAAATCAGCTCCATCTGGGCTGTAATTTAACAGTTCTTTGTCAAAGGAGCTATAAACGTTTATGTTTTAATGTCTCTTTTATAAGTCATGATCCATTAGCAATATGTTCGTCATCCTGTCTGGGAGGTCTCAACCTCTAAAACAACAGTGAACTTCCATGAAAGAATTGTTTTACTCGAGCAGTTGGTACAGTTTTGAGCCCTAAAATGGGGCTCAGATGGATCAAAAACAATGACGGCTGTCAGGGGAGAACACATCATCCTAGATCAGTTCTACCCCGCTGCAGTGCTTCTGGACACCGGTGGTCTTACTGAGACACTGAAAAAGCATCTTCCAGTGCTTAATGTTTGGCTTTCTGTCCAAGTGAGGCCGCATGGATTCAGTCAGACATTTTTCTGGCGCAGCTTGGCTGTTGAAAACATGTCGCTGTGGGAGTCATTCGGGTGTTGAAAGTATACCTATGTGTCGGGAAAGTCTTCAAGAACGACCTCCAACTACCTGTCCGTCTGTGAATCTCTGGGCTTTTAGGTGATGATGACGGCCATGCTGGAGGTTCTCACAATAGCTATTAAAACCCATGTTGCTTACATAACCACATGGCTATCTCACTAAACATGGTTGTACTCTGTGCTTCAGTTGACTGAGTACCCATAACTTCACTGCCGGCGCATCTAGCAAGCTCCTGTTAGCATGTTCAGACACCAGCCAGGCTTGTCGCTGTAGTCGGTGTTACTTGTGTTACACGGTGGCCGGGCACACAACCCCACCGTTGTTTTGCTTTTCTTACTGAAATAAAACCCATTTAGATCATTTTGGTGTATCAGCGCCGTGTTATCAATACATGTCGGACAACGGACACTACAACTGGCAGCGAATGCATCTGCTCCATACAGAGTCTCAGCTCAGAACAGGTGTCATATTTCACACACACACACGGGATAAGAGAGAGTTGACACACAAGACGATGTGAAGCGAAAAGCAAAAGCGCCTATTTGAGGCACCTATTTCAGATTTAAACCCGATGCTATGAGGGAACCATAACGTTAATGAGGCCATCACTCAAGGATGGAGCGGTGACTGCTGGTGTGGAAACCTGCAGCCACGCAGCGAAAGCTGGACCGGATTTTGCTTTAATCAAAAGAAATCTATCTATAACTATTGGGGTGTGAATCCCTTTAAGTCTGTGTTTATCATTTTACTGTACAATTAATCTGCAGTGGAATGACACGTTAATTCTAAGGTTTCAGGAATATTATCTAGTCCAATGACTCTGACCTTTAACCTCCCTGGTTTAACGTCATGTAGGATTTAAAGTCTATTCTGCTGTTGCACTCATTGCAAGTCACTTTTTGAAAAGACTGTGTGTTTTCTAACACATCATTAGGCTGCAGCATGATACATCAGGGAGAACTAACTCTTTCAAATGACAGTTTCCTCACAAGCTACCAGCTCCTATAATAAAGAGGCAGAATGACATTTCGAATAGTACTCTGTTACTTTTTCTTTGCCAGTCAGAAGTTTAAAAAAAGTCAGTGGAGGAAAACGCAGCGGAAACACGAGGAGCGAAAGAGCTGAAGAGATATATCGAGACATAGAAGGGAGAGGAGCAGAGAGAGTGATTCTCTCTTTGCTTCTGAAGGACAGAGGAAGAGTTGCAGACACTGCACTTCCAATCAGATAGGAAAAGACCTAGTCATCAAGGTTTAGACTGAATATATGTGTGTGTGTGCACGTATACAGAAGGTAAAGTGTGCGCTTGTATGAGAGTACGAGAGCAGGCCTACAGTATGTGTATGTGTGGGGCTGCAGTATGGTTGCATATGAAGGATGTGTCGCTGCTTCTATGTAGATGATTTACTGTGTGTGTGTGTGTATATGTGTATGTGTGCGAGACAGAAGCTGTCAAATCAGCGCTGACACACAGCAAGAACATTTTGAATAATTTATGAATATGTAAGATCAGATCTGCAAATTGATGTATTCTGCAGTGAAATTAGAGAAGAAACCAGGAGTGGAGCTCTGAGATGCTGTCAGTCATCAGTTCATGTCCTCTCATGGGCTTAACACGCAATCAGAATATTAAGTAGTGGATAAACAAATAGGACCAGAACTGAGATCATGTCAGATCTCAGGTTAAAGTATGTGTCGTTATTACCGGAGATCATCAGAGCTGTAGGTAGAAACAGGAAGCAGTATGCTTATGCAGTTGAAAATGACTTATTAGAGTTGAGCCGGTGTTTTCAATTTTCAACTGGTTTGATATTAAGCCACAACACCGGACCGGTATAACAAATTTTACCACTAGTAGGGATGCTCATTTTGAAAAAAATTCTTCACCGATAACCGACCCTTGTTAACCGATTATTAACCGTTAACCTACAAGAATTTTGCCTCGTATGTAGCGGTGCGCCAGCTGCAGTGTCTGAGGACAACAGACAGTCGCCAGTTCACCCGTCCGGGAGTGTTAAGCCGTGGACACATCAGGAACGTCAGCAGCGCGTGGCGGCTGCGTTATCTGTTGTTTTTTATTTCGGCGTTCCTTTTAACAGGTTAGAGCAGCCACACTGCCCGCGTGAGATGCAGCTTCTAGAGAATAGAGGTCTTGCCTATTTTTGACGCGTGCCGCGCGCGTCTAACAGCAGCAACAGACTGTGAAAGTGATCTATTGACTGTAAATTAACATCATATCAGTTACATTACTACAGTTTACATGTCTAGACATCTGTAGAATATGTCACAGACAGTGAAGGTGATCTATTGACTGTATATTGACATCATACTAGCTACATTACTAGAGTTTCTATCTGTAGAATATGTTACAGAGATGAAAAAAAGTAAAGACTTATTTTTAAATCAACACTTCCTGCTTTAATTTCAAAATAAAAGCCCTCAAGCGTTTTTTCTATGGACAGAATTCCGTCATTTGTTAACACAAAGCTTTTATTCTGAAATATGAGATAGTGCTGTGGAGCTTGCAGTCACTTGGAGAGCTTCATGAATTGATAAAGTATGGGGTTTAAATCAACACTTCCTGCTTTCATTTCGAAATAAAAGCCCTAAAGCGTTTTTTCTGTGACGGACAGTCACACGTGGATACTTCCGCTAATTTGCCAACTCCTCCTTTAGCTCTCCCGTCAGCTCCGTTCTCTTTATCCATCCATGTTCAGCTCCATCGGGGCCGTTTGAATGCATTTAACATAAATGTCAGTATCTGGGTGCTCTACAGTCGTAGCGTCGGTCGATTTGACCACTGAGACGAGAGCGACGGCTGGCTAGACCGCACGTTACCGCCATACGATAACTTTTCCTGTCCATGACGGAGTTATCATGCAGCTTTAGCCGTGATGTCTAGGATCGGATATGATGCCACGTTACTCAGACTACAACAATAAAAGCGGTTACTTCCTTCTACCTCCACATAAACTCAAATGAAGCAAATATATTGATTCTTAAAAAATTGGTTTCAAAATGGTAAAAAAGCGATGCATAGGTGAATCGATTTCTTCCCTCCCCTAATAAACAAACATAATATTATGTTAATCACCTGGTCATATTGATTATTACTAATGAAATACAAGTTGGATTTAGCGCCGTGATCCCATTGGCACCTGTTGCTGCTTTTTAATTTGCCAGAACATGTTATAATGACAAATGCCGGTTCAACAGATACATCAACATCAACTGGTGGCGTCAACTCATATCTCTCAAACGTTTGACCTCCTATATTCACATCTTAAAGGTGTGTTTTCTCTTCTGATCTACCAAATGAAAAAGGTGAACTTCTACAAGTTCACTCTTAATAATGACACAGTAAGATATAGTTCAGTCTTATCTGAGCAAAGTGTCAAGCAAGCCCACGCAGTTCATGCAGCGTGGCTAAAGTTGGCACAGTCATCTTTATCAAAACTGTATTAGACCCGATTTCGTTGAATAATGAAGGCAGGTTTACAGCTAGTAAACATCCTCAATCACTATTCTCAGCATAATGTTTTCTCAGTATTCTCCACAGTATTTAAAAAGTTTCAGAGCTGTTAAGCAGTGAGATGGAGATGTTTGGCAGAGGCAGAGCATGTGTGTGTGTACTGTATATGTGTGTGTGCAAATTTTAACCATCTCAATAGCAGACTGGATGTAGCAGAGCTGAACGGTGCCAAATTCAGTGGCACAGCCCGTGGGACGAGCTCTCCACACACACACAAACACACACACACACACATAAAGGACACGTTGCCATATGGGATGTTGGTCCAACTTAAACATCCATCTTGACTGACACCTCCTCCCCTGTGTGTGTGTGTGTGTGTGTGTGTGTGTGTGTGTGTGTGTGCCTGTTGAGAGCTGGATGAGGGAAACTAAGAGGCAGCAGATTGAAATGGTGGGCTGAGGACAGAGAGAGAGTTGGGTATTAAGGGGATGGAAGGTCTGAGGTCAAAATATGGGAAGTTTAGTTTTTCCAAAGTCTCTTACTTTAGGAGCGCCTCATTTACTCCCCCCCTGCACACCAGGTGGATAGGAGGACGTCTGGGAACAAACCCACTGGTTCCAGGTGGTGGGAGGGAGGACATTATCAAGTGCATCTCAAGTAACAGAACAGGTACATTACAATTACAGTCAAGTGTATATTCAGAAAGTTTAAAGCAGCAAAAACAGTTTTATCTTCTGTACTTCATATGTTTAAATGCATTTCTCAATTTTGGCAATGTACAAATCCCTTAAAGGTCCCATATTGTAAAAAGTGCTATTTTCATGTCTTTTATATTATAAAGGTTTAAGTGCTATATAAATACTGCTAAACTATCAAAACACTCAATATACGGAGAAACGCACACAGCCCGTATTTAGAAATTTTGCGTTTGAAACAAGACGTAAGGATCTAAGATAAGATAAGATAAGATAGAACTTTATTAATCCTGAAGGAGATTCTTTTGCCAGAGACTGCTCAAAAATACAACTAAATTACAACAAGTTCAAGTGTTTAAAATAAAAAAGTACTATTTCTAGCACCAGTGCCTAAAAGAATAACAATTAAGTAAGATACATTGAGTAAAATTAGTAATTTCTGTCCATTTGTGATGTCACAAATCTACAATATTTAGACCATTACACGATTTTAAATGTAAACATTCTAAATGTGTCCCAGTTTATTTCCTGTTGCAGTGTATGTGAATAACATCAGCTGACAGGAAGTAAACATGGACCCAAACTGTTGCCGAGCAATGCAATTCCGTTACAATTCCGTTGAAATGCACTAAAACTGAGCGTTCCAGAGAGAGGGTAAATACAGGTATATTCAGACAGACAGAATGAGGAAATTAAAAGTTCTTTTTTTGAACATTACAGCATGTAAACATGTTCTAGTAGAAACACAAAATACAAGTAAGAACCTGAAAATGAGCACGATATGGGACCTTTAAAAAATTTACGTTGGACACTGGAAATAATGACTTTACAATGCCAGGCCTCAGTTTTCACTTCACATTGTGGTCTGCCATGGAAAACAGATAACTGACTGTGCTCTTCTACAGTTAAATGTCAAAATGAACCCCATAAAATTCAGCATTCTGATATGATCAAAATCCTGATAACGATTTTAACTTTTCAACTCTAGGTTTTGTTCAGATTTTTACCAAAAGAGACATTTCACTCAAAAACCACAAAAGTCTCCTGGTGACACTGGTGCAAAAGTCTGTGGATTCATCCTCTGGGCAACATGAATGTACTGTATGTACCAAATTTCATGGCAATCTATTTAATAGTTAAAGTTAAAATATTTCAGGGGTGGACCAACCAACAAGCCAATATTGCTAACAAAGTTTTGAAAATAGAGATTATACTATGAAATTAGCTATTTGCAACCTCTGCAAGCAAAAGAAATAAAATATTTCTTCATTAATAATAAACTAGCAAACATGCATTATAACCTTATAGGGTTGGTTGATTTTGAAATTCCCCTACTGACGATATTGCTTTAAGAAAAACAAAGATATACGAAATTATTATCCAAAAAAAGCTGAGGAGAGAGACGTCCATAGATTATTATCTCTGACTGGAGACACATATAGAGAGGCAAAGTCCCGCCCCCTTACGGTGGATCACAATGGGACCTTATTTCTGAAAAAATCTGAACGGTAGTCAAAGGCGGGATATATATATATTTTTGATCCCTTTTGAATTGCACCATGAATCACACATAGATGCTTATGATTTAAAAGATCATTTATTTTGCAAATCAAGAAAGTCTCAGTTTGTTGTAAAACTGTTGAAGCATCAGACTGTGAAAATACATAATTAGAAACACCCAAAAGTTGCCTGAGTGACGTCTCTCTCCCTGAAGCTACGATGTCTGTGTGTTTCCTACTGGAATGAACTCACACCAGTTCTTTCTCTTCCCGGCTGATTAAAAGACTAGGAGTCGCTGATAAAACACATCAGGTCAGATAACGTTACATTTTTGCGTGGAACATAGCTAAGTTATAGCTAGTGTTGGTGACGTACATACTACGAGACGAGAGATGGAGTTCACTGAGCGGTTTCACTAAACTGAAAAACTAAATGATACAACGACAAACCTA
Source organism: Sebastiscus albofasciatus (assembly GCA_916701655.1). Classification (NCBI taxonomy): domain Eukaryota; kingdom Metazoa; phylum Chordata; class Actinopteri; order Perciformes; family Sebastidae; genus Sebastiscus; species Sebastiscus albofasciatus. The sequence continues at coordinate 21,363 of CAKAOI010045380.1, forward strand.
CAACAAACTGAGACTTTCTTGTAAAATTAAATTGACAAACATCATGTGTGATTCATGGTGCAATTCAAAATATTTGTCTCTTGCCGTTGACTACCGTTCATATTTTTTTCCAAAATAAGGTCTCATAGGGTCCACCGGAAGGGTGGGACTTGGGCTCTCTATGTTGCAGTACCCACAGTTGGCCAATACGTATAGGCAGTAAGCTCTGTTTTTACATAAGGGCATGGTAGTAATTACCCTTCTTGTACAGTCTCGCTACTGTCACGTTTTGATTTTGTTGCCTTGACGATTTAAGGGGTCGATTGCTCGCCGTTGTAGGTGTTTTAATCCGGCTGCTTTTTGTGGATGGAGGAGCTGGCAGACTTGATTTGTGGTGTTTCCATTTTTAGTCCCTCCCGACTTGTTAATCGCACGGCACATCCAAGTCGAATCTTTTTGAATTAATTTTGTTTTAACCAACTTCATTCCATTTTTTTCCTTGAAAATTCACAAAAATAAGTCTTTTTTGGAGGAACACACATTTTAAAAACAAGATAAACTACATGAAAAGCTGAATTTTGGAGGTGCTCCGGAGTAATATCTGGTGTACTGTCGGGATGTTTATCTTTAAATCTTCAGTACTATTAAATATCCACTTTACTCTGGTCTATTTAAATGTCTGACTTTTAACTCGATTGCACTACACACTAAAAAAATCACATCATTCATCTCTCCAAACTGACTGCATCCCAAGAGCTTTTGGTATGCAACCCATAAATATTTCGGAAAATAATACGGCATTTGTAGTTTAAGTGTTTGAATTTTTTTGGGAACAAAGAGCCCCGAAGCATGTTTTAGTTGAAAGGAGCTGTTAATCCCCAAGTTGCCTAGTTAGATCAGGGATAAAATCAAGACGTACTTGTCTTTAGAAAATATATTCCCTTACAAAATATCAATAAGCCATCTTATAGTTCGGCAACAGAGCAACGAGATATAATCGGACAGCTGAGATTACTATCACACACACACACACACACACACACACACACACACACACACACACACTCCCCCTACGGCTAAGACATAATACTGAGATGATAAAACTAATCTAAAACACAGAGAAGAGGAGAATACGTGAGGTGAGAGGAGAGGAGGTTTGTAGAGGAGAGAATAGGAGGAAAAAGAAAGAAAAAGGGTGTGAGATGTGAGGAGAGGAGAAAAGAAAAAGAAGAAGTAATTGAACAGAGATGAGGTGAAAACTAGAGAAGAGAACCGACAAATGAACCGGAGGAAAGAGAGTTCCCTTTAACACTCTTAATTGGTTTATGAGGAGCAGAAAATCCACTCAGTCCCGTGAAATACTAGGAGGTGATGACAACCTTGTACATCCAAAAAGTCAAGGTACTATAGCTTAAAATCACAACTTGTTGCCTGGGAACAAATGTAACTTAATTGGGGAGGTGATACCAAGTAAAACACCTGCACACACACACACACACACACATGCACGAAGCAGAATCATGCATGCATTCACACACATATGCTAATGTGTATACACGCATGCACACGTAAATATTAGGGCTGTCAACGTTAACGCACATTTGTTTTAACATCACTAATTTCTGCAATGCTTTAACACAACTTGCGATTTTGAGGTTGTTGTTTATAGCTAGAGTGAAGATACTGGTATCAGTTGAAACAAAAAAAAAAGAGGAATCCATCGGTACCAACCATGTCGTACTAGCTCCTTCATGTCGTACTAGCTCCTTCAAGTCATACTAGCTCCTTCATGTCATACTACTAAGTAAATTACGCTAAATTTTGGTGAGGAAAAAACTGTCATGGTCAATTTCAAAGGGGTCCCTTGACCTCTGACCTCCAGATATGTGAATGTAAATGGGTTCTCTGGGTACACACGAGTCTCCCCTTTACAGACATGCCCACTTTATGATAATCACATTCAATTTGGGGCAAGTCATAGTCAAGTCAGCACACTGACACACTGACAGCTGTTGTTACCTGTTGGGCTGCAGTTTGACATGTTCTGATTGGAGCATATTGTTTTATGCTAAATGCAGTACCTGTGAGAGTTTCTGGACAATATCTGTCATTGTTTTGTGTTGTTGATTTCCAGAAATAAATATGTACATTTACATTAAGCAGCATATACGCCCCAAGAGTATTAAATACTTGACAAATCTCATTCAAGGTACATTTTGAACAGATAAAAAAAAAAATGTGATTCATTTGGGATTAATCACGATTAACTATACAGATAATCATGAGATTAATCACGATTCAATATATGAATCGATAGACAGCCCTAGTAAATACATACATACAGTATATACTCCCTCTCTTCTCTGTGCAGATGAAATGTATATGTGTGAGCTGTAACTGGAGAAGGAACACAGCTTAGTTTGCACCCCACTCACCCTACACACACACACACACACATACACACATACACAAACCCACACAGAATCCTCAGGTCTTTGATCAGGTAAATAGGTCAGCCGAGGATATGAGGAATGAGTGTGTGTCTTTGTTTGTATACAAAGCCAAAACGGAGTTATTTAAAGGATTGCAGCCAATGTCTAATATTTGACTGCATACTTGCTGCATTACTGCTGCAGTGGCACTCAACATCCTGAGGAATGCAGTTTGGATTACATACTGTTGATATCATAAGAAAGCACAGCAAAGGGCCCGGCATGTTAAACAATGACTCGAATGGCCACAGCCCTCGCAGTCCAGCCCTCTCGCGGTCTGGGGCTCATTCACATGAAAAGGAAAATAACTCTGGATCTGGCTATTAGTGCATTTACAACTTTTAGGACCTAATGATTTAAATAAGGGCTAGTAGAGTGTTCATACAGGGAAGTTGATTTACCTAAAAAATACATCTACTAATTTACAGACGTCTCTTTCCAGATGTATGTCTATGGGAATTAGTATTTTTGGGCCCAATCATAGACTGTATATAAGAAGTGGACGTAGTCACCGTGAAGTTACCCATTGGTCTGTGGACTGCCATTTGGAGCCTCAAGTTCTGCATTTTGGCCGTCACCATCTTGGTTATTTACAACCAGAAGTGACACAAGAGGGTGGAGTTAAGTACAACAAAGCGTTTTTTTTAAACGACATTTTTAGGTGATCAAAATGTTACAATTAACTTTCCTGAAGTGAAAACACACTGTGAAAGGGTTAAAGTTCTAAGATGAAAACAACGGACAACTCCCAGACCGGACAACGCCGTGGTAGCAACCTGTCAATCACAAGGTAGCCCCGCCCTAAAGCATCCCCTGCTTTATGGTCTATCTGACTCTAAATGGGACCATAATTTACTAAATGAACATCATGCTGTACTGAAGAAGACTTGAAACTAGAGATTGAGACCATAAACTCATGTTTACAATGTTTACTGAGGTAATAAATCAAGAGAGAAGTAGGCTCATTTTCTCATAGACTTCTATACAACCGGAGGAGTCGCCCCCTGCTGGATATTAGAAAGAATGCAAGTTTAAGGCACTTCTACATTGAGTAGCCCACTGCTGCCAACACAAAAGTCATGCTTGGTCTTTGTGGCTCTGACATCATGTGTGCTGACATCAGCATGCTAACACGCTCACAATGACGATGCTAGCAGTAGGGATGCACCGATACCACTTTTTTTCAGACTGAGAACGAGTACGAGTACTTACATTTGGGTACTCTCCGATACCGAGTACCAATACGAGTACTTCTCTGTGCCAAAAGACCCTCGTTAACAGCCAGCTGGAGGGTGTGAGAGACACACGGCAGGCTGGGGAGTCCCGGATACAAGGCGGTGCGCCGTGACTGGCTCTAGGTCGGCTTGGAAAGGCTTGAGGTGAAGGTGGCTCGCGGCCGCAGCTTTACAGCGCCCCCTGCCCGGACCTCGCCTGTCGACCGGGGCTGACTGTCCTCAGTGCGCCCCAACCGTGTCGTGCCACGGCCCACATAAAAGGCGCCAGAGGTCAGTGGCGTTGTCGGCAACCTACCCGACCCGTCTTGAAACACGGACCAAGGAGTCTAATGCACGCGCGAGTCAGAGGGTGCAAGCAAAACCTCGTGGCGCAATGAAAGTGAGGGCCGGTGTGCGCCAGCTGCGGTGGGATCCCGGCCTACCCAGGGCGCACCACCGGGGAGGTGGAGCGTGAGGACCTGAAAGATGGTGACGAGAGGTTAACGTCACGCTGCTGTAAAGTGGTATCGGAGCCGTTTTGCGAGTACGAGTACTACATGAGTACTGTACTTCTGAGATGGGAATGGGAATATCACTGGTTTATCACTATCTAAATGTTTGAGACTTCATCATCTCACATGTGAGGAAATGAAATAGCGTAGCAGCTGTGAAGCTAATCTGAAATGATATGCAGATACAATTAGATCACTAAAATTTAAACAGTAGACTTCTTTTTTTGTTTCAGAGAAAGAAAAGCCGTGCAACATTAAAATTAACTCTTCTCAAGCTAGAGCATTATTATTATGAATGGTCAATTTGGTTTGTACAAAGGGTGACACTCAGGTTGATTCACTGTATTCATTTCCTTTCTCTTTGCTCTGGAACTCTTTTTGTCCAGTAAAAAGGTTGAGGGAGAGACTAATATCAAATCATTAAATCCTCTCTCCCTTTCTCTCTATCTTGTATTGTTCTTCCCTCATTTTCTCTTACTGGCGATGGCTCTGTGTTGTCACCATTGCCATCATTAATTGTAGCCTTGTTTGTGATTGTGTGTACAGTACGTGCACATGGGCATGTGTATCACTGTCCCTGCAGTCAGCTTGAATCACTGCAGGAAACCCAGAAACAGTCTCCAATTAGAGGCCACACACACATTATTTGTCCAGTGGGCTGCATAGCTAAAGTCTGCCCAATATGTGACCATCAAAACAACATTTTTCATTCAACAATCTGTAGCATCATTTAGACATAAAGTAGCTATTCTTCTCTTTATCCAGTGTCTGTATTTCTATTATGTGTCTGTCTGTCTTGCTGTCTTCATTTCTTGAGTTTTCAGACAGCAAGAAGCCAATTACCACGCGGGGGTCTGCGAGCTGCTTCCGTCCAGCCTCCCGCTGGTTGGCTGAGAGCTGACCCATCAAAGGTCTCATGGGGGGCAAACGCTGACCTAAGGAAATGTCATCTCGCTGAGTGAAGATGTCTCTGCCGTTTAATTTAACACGCATATAATCTACATGCTACAGTCTGTCCTCAGCATTCATTTTCTAGTTCAGAGCTCTCATGTGCTTGTGTGTGATAATATGGTCCTCTGTAACTAGATTTGTGAAGAATAAGGACTGTTGCAAAGATACGAAGTGGCCGCTAAACATATCTAGTGGTATTTTTTAACCTCTGTAGAGATTCAGAATGTGTCTCTTTATCCTGCTGTATAATATATAGCAGCATCCTGACTGGGACTCTGCTCCTAAAACCTGAATGATCCCCGACTATAGGCTACAGAGAACACAGGAAAGCACTTCAACTATGAACACTGAACACACCACCTTAACCCTAGAACGTTCCAGTGTGAGTATTATTGGAGTATTATAGGTCTACTACAGAAGAAGCATAGCCCAAGTATAATATCACAATAAAATCACAGCTGATTATGACAGACACAGTTTAACATGCTGAAAGAAATAATGAATAAAAAGGAATAAGCGGCAAGAGATTGCTGATACAGTCCGACACACACCAACATGTGAATCAGAGAAGTACTGGCACTTGTTTTTTTCCACTTCAAGCACTGATTTAGTTTATCCAGTGCTTTCATGATGGGCTTCATTTCTGTGACTACAGGATAATCCTGCCAGAAACTAAAGATGTGTTTTTGTCTTTTGCAGTTTATTGCGGTTACATGTTTTACTCAGGACAAGGTGACACGAAACTGCTACCAATCCTTTTGCAACGCAGCGCCAACTTGATCAGAAATGTTATTTGCCAAAAAGCTAATGTATTCCTTTGAGGTGTGATGCATCACCAATCCATCATAGTCTTTTTGGAGGCAAACAGCGTTACTGGGATTAGTAGGGGAGTGAAAAAGCTCCATTAAAGCTGCGCTTGGCTTTGCTCCAGACTTATGATGTAGAGTGGCTCTGTTTGTCCAAATCAAATTCTCGTTTTAGATACATTTTGCCTTTACACAGTAATGGATGAATCAATAATTATAGACACAATAGAATCAAAGGCTTTTCATTTCATTAGGTGACTTTTAAAGTTCTGATGTACACAAACAGCCTTTCTTTTTCTCCATTACTGCACAGTCCTGGAAAACAGTGTCTTTAAAAGTTACCCCATCACATATTAGTCATAAATCAGATTTTTCAATAAGCCTCTGCTGTTAGAAAGTGGTTATTAAAGCTGCACTCAAAATACAAAATAGGAAAGAGGTCTGTAGTGATTAACATGTCTTTTTAATGTCTTTTAGCTAAAGGTTTTGGTATCTGGCCTGAAAACTTCCTGTTTTGGTTCACTCCTAAACAGCACTGAGGGAATGCTTTGTCCAGAAGCAACCTCCAGCCCCACCAGACACTCAACACATTTATACTTCACCAACATCAGCTAACAGGATTTTTTTTTTGTAATAAAATAATCAAAAGCAAATGTTTGGAGCTACATTCCTGTGAAATCACCATGTGCAGCTCTGGGTTTGGGTTATGTCTGCAACAAGGAGAATATCTGATGCCTACAATAGCTACATTATGTCACCATAACAATATCAGCACAGAAGCCTCCCTGTAGTTCTCTGTAGCTGAAACCCTTTCTGTGTCCATGTAAATGTTTTACATGCGAGAAGGAAGCGTAACTGACGGAGTGAAAACCCCCATCCGAGTTCATTTCAGAGCCCTGCTGCTGTAAAAAAGGTGGATTTCAGCTGGAGCTACATTTGTATGTTAAAGTACCTGCTGTGGAGTCACAAAAGAATCTCTCTCTGAGTGTCTGTGGCCTAAACCTCCTCTGTGTATCCGTGCACATTCATGTTATACCACAACGAAGCATGACTAACCCAGTGAAAAGTTCCATTTGGGCCCGATCCGCAGCCTGTTCCCCGTAAAGATCGGGTCTTCCACGGCAGCTCCGTGTTCAGGAGTGTCTCACAAATAACTGCAACGGAACAGAGGTGTTCACACCCAGAGTCTCTAAAGCCAAACCCTGCAGTCCTCTGTAGCTCTGGCAGTGATCTGACTGGGTTTTGAACACGGGGATGTTCACATGGATACTGAGGCCTGAGGCCAAACTGAGTGGGAGGCATCAAGAGTTGCTTCCTCCCAACTGCTACACAGAGGGCAACTTTGAAATACAAAACATGTTCTCCTACACCTCGCTTACCTCTTCTAGTTTTCTAAGAGTCATCTCTTCCTGTCTCTCTTACTTAATCTGTACATCTGAATCTTCCTTATGTGCGTCAGTGCTCTCTTTCTTTAAATACTCCTCTTTCTAAACTCCCAAAGATACTTCCTCCGAGCAACCTGAACAAGACGGAGTCACGGAGACGAGGGTTTGAAATAGAAGAAAAGGTTTCTCTGGAACTGCCAGCGGTGCTCTTTCCTGCTCGTCTCCTCTTCCAATTCATGTGTTCTGTAGGAAGGCCTGCATCCTTACATACAGACCAACATAGTACCTGGGAGCTCTCCCTGTGCAAGCCTTCTAGCTGGTACAATATGTGTTCATACTGGGGAGATGTCAGGGGACGTGATTTTCTATCATATTTTACACATATTACTGGGTGCATTCCATATTCAAAACACACAAATATTGACAATTTGTATAATTTATTATTATTATTAGTAGTAGTAGTAGTAGTAATATTTTTTGTGTGTGTGGCTCAGGGAGGGCGGCGCCCTAGCGCCCTCGATTGGCCAGCCACCCCTGCTCCAATCATAACATGTCAAACTGCAGCCCAACAGGCAACAACAGCTGTCAGTGTGTCAGTGTGCCGACTTGACTATGACTTGCCCCAAACTGCATGTGATTATCATAAAGTGGGCATGTCTGTAAAGGGGAGACTCGTGGGTACCCAGAGAACCCATTTACATTCACTGATCTGGAGGTCAGAGGTCAAGGAGTAATTTAGCGTAAGTTTGGAGGGTTATTTACAGTAGCTTTCCAAATTGGGCCCCTCATCCACACCGACTCCAGGTCGTCTAGTTTCATAAGACGTTAAAACGAATTTGCGTTAACACGTTATTATGGCGTCAACTTGCTGCCCTATAATGACCTCCACCTTTACCAGCTGCAACATTAAAGAAGAATGAACACAATGCATCAATATTTATTCTGCATAATGAGTCCTACCAGGCTATAGTTTGATTTTGAATGCAGGATTTTTACTTGTAATATTAGTATTTTTAAACTGTGGTATTGCTATTTTTACTTAGTAAAACATATCTGAGTACTTCTTTCACCACTGCTTCCACCTTGCAATTGTCAAGACTGAGGATGAAACGATTGCCAAGAATTGTTGCCATGAAATCTTTCCAGAGTTGTAAAATCTTGTCTCATAGAAGACCTGTTATAAACCAATGAAGCGTTTTGGCGTCTGCCAAGCCTTAAAGTCATGGAATCATTACTCAAACACTTCCTAGAGACTTCCAAGAGTCGAAGCCAAGCTGACTCCTCAGTCGTATTTCATCGTCTAACCAGTACCTGAAGCAAAATGCCCACGCCATCGCCGCCTCTTGGTCTGAATGCCCCCTATAAGGAGTCATTCAATCTACTTTTGAGTTTTAGTTATGGGAAGTGAGGTGATTTACAATACATTTTTTGAGATTTGTAGAGTTATGATGATATCATCACAATGATTCCGGTCTATTTGATTGACAATCATAAATTAATAAATCATTTAGTTCCCCGGCAGATGTGAGGGAAGCTCAGTGGACAATAAGTTGTTTTGTTGCTTTTTAGTATGTGAAACCTTGTCCTGTTAAATAGAATATATCATATAAAAACAGCACTCTTTTGATGGTTTTATTGTGTACATAATGTCTTCTGCTGCTGTACTATTGCAGCAGCCTGAGGACACAGGGCTGTACACATTAGGCCAGTGAACAGGTGTTTAATGGAGTCTGGACAAATACACTAAGACCTCCGCACTCACATCTATCCATCACACACATAGCCACACATACACACACACACACACACACACACACACACACACACATACAGGCAGTAAACAGAGAGGGAGACGGAGACCTGCCATTGACATCTATCCATCATTTCTCTCAGATACACACCACGGCAAAGGATGCTTGTACACACACACACACACACACACACACACACACAGGCATGCGCACACACTTGCGTGTCTCACAGAGGGAGGCTCAGTAATGAACAACAATATGGTCCATCCCAAATTATCCCTCCCTGTCCACTCCATTAAAATGCCATAGGTCCGAATGTTAATATCTCCCTGCTGTGGTTTAGCCGAATGACATTTCACCACTGTCCTCTAATTTTCTCACAACTGCATATAAATTATCTGATTTTCGTATTCATTTCCCCTGAACTGGACTTATTTATCCATAAAGAAAGTTCCTGTTTTTTACCAAATAATAACCTACATATTTTAAAGGGGACATATCATGCTCATTTTCAGGTTCATGCTTGTGTTTTGGGGTTTCTACTAGAACATGTTTACATGCTTTAATGGTCAAAAAACACATTATTTTTCTCGTACTGTCTGTTTGAATATACATGTATTCACCCTCTGTCTGAAATGCTCCTGTTTTAGCTCCTGTCTCTTTAAGAACCCCTCCCGAACAAGCCCTGTCTGCTCTGATTGGCTTGCGAGAAAAATATGATGCAACTTTACAAAGGCAGTTCTCAAGCCAAATAACATATATTGATAAGAAGTGAAAGCCAATTAATTGTTCCATTGCAACATCAGCACCCAGCAGCAGGGCTATGCCTCCGCCATTTTGGACTGAAAGCGACTGCCGGAGGCCAGTAAAAAGTCCACCTACAAAGTGTCATAAAATAGTAAAACTAAATTATTTCGATTCTATTCTCATATTTAATGTCTCTACCAACATGGCCAGTGTTGAACAATAATAACATTATAAATATAGATACTATTATAACTATTTACTTGAGAGCAATCTCAAATGTTTTCATGTCAAGGATCTCTAAAATGTCCAATAGACCACAGTCCATGGATGTAGAAGAGGTTGTGTCCTGTGCTTTTGTCCTGCATGTTAGTAAATAGCCTACAACTACTTTAAATGTTGTTGATGTCATGCTACTAGCGCTACTAGCTACTGGCCGATAGCCGGTTGTTTGGGAACAGAGACGTTAATACATCCACCACGGTACAGGCTTACAGCATACAGCCCATTGGTGCATTATAACTAGTACAAATATTAAAAGTGATGAATTACAGCCAATATATCCATTATTACACCTGCATACTGCTAACAGGAAACTGGCAGAACCGGATATGTCATATCAGCGTGCAGGGCGGTGCAGTCCCGTGGGTCTGATGTACGTTCATTATGCCGAAGAAAATAAACTCTGGATTCAGCTGTTAGTCAATTTTACATCTTTTAGGACATCATGATTTAAATAAGGGATATTTAAGTGTTCGTAACGGAGAGTTGATTTACCTAAAAAAATGCTCCTCTGATTTACAGACGTCTCTTTATACATTCATGGCTATGGACTCATTAGCGTTTTCAGTCCAAAATGGTGGCATTGTCAAAAAAGCATCAGAGTTTTTCCTCTTTGCTTCTAGACTCCTTATCGTGGTATAATCTAATGAGCCTGCATGTGACATAGGAGGGGAAGCCAAATCTGAATGGCTTGTTGAATCACATGTTTTCTGATCCAAGCAGCTGACAGAAAACTGACCAGGTTGTCTTATTTCACAGTTTGTGGGTTGGTAGACACTCCAGATACACAAATGTATGAGCACAAACACTGAAAAAGTGAGTTTTTCATGATACGTCCCCTTTAAGATTTATTTTCCACTCCGAGCACACAAGATAATGTGATATATATTTAGCCTACTTACATTGATGGGGATGGAAATACCTCATGAATATGACAACAATCAGAATCAAATGAAAAACTAGATTGTGCTAGTGACAGAAGGATAGATAAATGTAGAAACCAAGATTGCACTGAAATACTTGATTTAGCGGATGAAGGCCAGCTGAAAGGAAAACGTTTGGCAATAAATGGAGGCTTGCTACTAATATCAACTGCCGTTTCAGAAAAATGTTGGCTTACTGCATTGTGTGCTGGTAGCTGGAGGCTTACGAGGAGTAACTGCTGCTTACAAAATGTGAAAATGTGAATGCAAGAAACAGTAGAATGTTTTATGAAAACTGGCATCTTAAGTTTTTTTTTGTGATTTCCTGACCAAGTGGTGGTCACACTAAAATAAAATTGCAAAATAAATTGATTTCAGTTGAATCAACGCAATCAGTGGCTTTGCTTGTGAGCGCAAGGAAATATATACAAAGTTTTCACGTCAAGCTCAACAGTGTTTAGTTTTGAGGGAGTGGAGAGTCCAAAATAGGGGCGTTATTGTAGCTTATCAATTATGTTTGTTCCATCCACTTTTATTTAACTTCCTCTGTCAGGGTATAAACCACTCCACAAATAAAGCATACTTTGCGATGGTAGGCCTACAAACATGTCTTTTGAATAAACTGTGTGAACTTCTAACAACCGGGCTAACAAACTTGTTAAGTGATAGTTAGCAAACAGCTAGCTTGAGCATTTTTTTAATGAAATGATGCACATCTCAAGAACAAAATGCCAGGTGGTGTGAAGGCTACAGTACAGAATACATAAAAGAAGCTCAGGGAGCCATTGTGGCTTACTAGTGCTAGCATGTTCTCAGCTAGTGGTTAGCTAGCCAGCTGCAAAAGTTCACCCATACATCAGACCAGTACATGCAGCTACTTAGCAAAAAGTCAAGGCCACGCCCCCTTTTGGGGGATAGGAAACCGAAGATCCCATAAACTTCAATGCAATTTGACGTGTGTGTAATTTTGACAAGTTCGTATGCATTCGTCTCTTGTTAAACAATCATTTGTTTTATATACATGTCTAATAATTATTTTGCAACCTTGCCTGAACCTGAGCGTTCATGATACCTTAATAAATTAATGTTGATCACCGTCATGTCCCTTCAGTCTTCCCCCGTCCAACACAGTGGACGGATATAGAGTGCTGAATGAGTCTTGAAACCCGGAAATGAATTAGCATCTTAGCAGTTCCAGTTCTATCGTCTGGAAGTCAATGGGGTTTTTTTTAATGGTTTTTAGTTAGATGCCTGAAATAAGGTCTGTGGTTACAACAATAAATACATTAATACATACCCTACTCATACATTTTGAAGCCTTTATGTGTCCTCAAAAAGGCGGTTGCTAACAAGTGGCTAAATGAGACTAGCTACTAAACGTCATCACGCCGACTCGTCCGCCTTTACAACCTTGTTGTGTATACTCCTGTTCATGCGACCGCGGTGTAGTTGATTTATAGCCTAACGTTAGCTTTTTACTTCTGCCGTGTGCATTTATGCTTAAAAAATCATAAAAGTGGTGTTCATTTGTAAGGATTATTTTACAGAACAAAATGTTAAAGTATCATACATGTTTCTTTGCCACAGATCTTATTTTCTGAAATAATCCAAAATCCAATTGAAAAATCTCATTGGCTTTTTGTTGAGGAAACCCAGGTTGATGCTAATTTCCTGGTTGGTCTACAAAAACACATCATCCCTGGAGCACTGTATTGCTTATCCAGACATCTATACGTATTAGATTGAATCCTGTTAGGCTAAGTGTCTGTAAATAACCAACGTGTTAACAGACAACTGTTTGATCTATAGGCTGAGATTTAGTTGGAGACGATGTTGCTATAACGTTAATGTATGACTGTATTACTGCAGCAGCCTCACACTCAAGCTAACGTTAGCTAGCCATGCTAGTCACTGTCACCAGCATCATTTAGTCATTTAGCACACTGACAGTGAATATTAACATATCATATGAGCCTCAGATCTCAGTGTGAAAGCCTCAGTTAACCCACTACACAACAGCTTTTCATCATTTCCTGTCCTGTGATGGCGAGTTACTTTCCCCCAAAAGTCAGTGCAACCTCGGTGATGTCGCAACGCTGGTCTGGTCTATAGCTTGGAACCATAAAGCTCCTCTATTATATCTTTTTTAGGACATGGCAGGGAGATCAGTGTTTTTGGATTTATTGTTGGTGCAACCAACTACACAGTTGGTTGGTG
>CAKAOI010045381.1:0-19699 GCA_916701655.1 Sebastiscus albofasciatus
AACTTGTAAGTTGTTCTCTTTGCGTCTGAGACGTGTCTTATCAGTTGTAACGTATGAGTGCAGCGTAGAGCGGCAGCGATTAGCTAGTCAGTGGGGCATATACACGGGAACTCACATGCACAGAAATGCATGAACAGCCGGCCTGGCTATGTCAACATAGCACAGAGAAGCTCTGATTACAATACACACTGAGGGAGAGAGACTTCATTCTCTGCTCAGATAGACATTATTCCACTATATCTTTACATAGCAAATAGTTGTTTGATGCCATATTAATGCTCTGAATATGGAATTTAGCACCTTTAAAGTCAGCTCTGTTCTGAACAGGTAGTCAGTGGAGATGTTTAATGCTTGATTTATACTCCTATGGCTGTGTGCATATGCATTGTACTATAGCGGATTGAACGTAGGATGTAATTTCTTTTGGATTTTGATCCTTTGTCAGGCGGTCTTCGATAGGCGTGATTCAATAGTTCCATATAAGTTTAGCTCAACACAACTCCATGGCTGGAAAAAAATGCTGTTAGAGTTGGATGATGAGGAGGAGCTCCTGTGACTAGAATTAATAAGGTGGTTGTTGTGGTTTTAATGGATGTGAGGTACTTGCCCGGACATGCCACCTCCTGGCTCTGATGTCCAATGAAACTGTGTTCGCGTTGCCTGACCAAAGTCAGATTTAACTTTGCAACACATTCTCATTCCCAACTCGTTGAATACAGAGGCTTGGTCAGTGGCCCCAACGCTTTGTCCACACTGGGAACGTCAGGACCGCGTGGCGGCTGCGTTGCGTGGCGGCTGCGTTGCGTGGCGGCTGCGTGATTCACGCGTTGGGTGTTCACACCAGCTGCATTTCAGCTGCGTGTCTGCTGCGTTTCTGCTGCTGCAACTGCTGCTGTCAGCACTTTCTTTCCACATAGAGTTTGCCTTTCATAATGGCCATTTAATTTCATTATAAATATCATTTATATTTATTTCAGACAGAGAAAGGTTAAGAAACGTGTGGTAATTTGTAAATAATAGTAGTAATCCACAATTAAAACCCCGTACTATATTCATTCATGGAGCTCTCAAAGTCACTGCATGTTCTACAACACTGTCCGGCACATATTTCAGAATAAAAGCCTTGTGTTAACAAATGAAGGAATTCTGTCCACAGAAAAAAAGCTTCTGGGCTTTTATTTTGAAATGAAAGCAGGAAGTGTTGATTTAAAAATAAATCTTTACTTTTTTTCATCTCTGTATCATATTCTACAGATAAACATCGACACTGTAGTAATGTTGCTGATATGATTTCAATATACGCGCATCTCACGCGGGCAGTGTGGCTGCTCTAACCTGTTAATAGGGGCGCCGAAATAAAACACCACAGGTAACGCAGCCGCCACTCGCTCCAGACGTTCCCAATGTGGCTGAGGGCTAAACTCTAAACTATGACGCTCTAGGTAACCCTCTAGCGTCAGTTTTGGATGCGTCAGGGACGGCGTGTCAATATACACTCGTTATGCATGGTCTATTTTCAGAATAAACTTCTGTCTTCACAGGAAGTAAGGTTTCGGCAACAAAACCACTAAGCCTCGATGTGTCGGTATCAGCTGCTGAGGGCCACTGACCAAGCTGCGGTACTTGATAAGTTGGGAGTGAGAACGGGTTGAACATAACAAGGCTAATATTCCATTCTATATTTTGAACAAATAAAATTAGAAAAACCCTGCATTCGTTTTTAAAGTCTAGAGGCCATGAGTTGGTCTGTATCTTTATGTACTTATCATTTGCTTTAGATATTACAGTTATTGGCCATGGCAGTGGCTGCCTGATGAGCACTGATCAAAACATGCCGGGTGCTCTAATCTTTTAAATAAATGCATTTAAAAAGCATGAAAATTAGTTTTTACAACAAGATTCAATCCATATTTAACTGCATACTGGGGAAAAAACAAACAAAAAAACATCCACTTTGCCTCTAAAAATGCAAAATGGTTGAAAAATAATCTGCTTCGACTTTGGAACAATTGTAATAAACTCCCACTGATTTAATAAACCAGCAACACAATATCAATAGTGCATTGACAGTGTAGAAAATACAATAATAATAATATATTTGAAAAAGGTAATAATTGATATTTTTACTGATGCTTCTATGGATTATTAATAACCTAATAAGTATTAGTTAATAGTGTTTAATAACAGATAATAGCAAGAGGCAATAACATTAGTAATCTAATATTTAATAGTTGATAAACATGAATCCTAAGACCCAATAGTGACTAAAACTAAATATCAACCCAGCACTCATTACACAAAAACTAGGGCTGTCAATCAATTCAAATATTTAATCGTGATTAATCACAAATTAATTGCACATGTTTTAAACTGCGGACTACGCACAATTAAAAAAAATTGCGATACATAGGTGAATCGATTTTTTTTCCCCACCCCTAGTAAATATGAATTGTCAGTCTGAATCATCAGTAAAGTGATCACTGGATAAAACATGCATTCACAAACATATTTCAGATAATGACGTCTACTACATATATAGTCGGTCTTGAAGCAGTCTTGGATTTTTCATGTTCATCTTTTCTATTCTGCCCTTTTGTTGAGATTTCATCTTGCATTTATGGTTAAGACACGAGGTATGAAATAATTGTAGTTGTGTTCCTATCTTGATCTCCGCCTCTCACATTCCAAGTTAATGGAAGTAATTATAGCTCATTTATTTTGTAAGCTCTGGACATTTAATTGTCAGGAAAATATGTGCCCATACTGTGCCCCTTTTGTTCTTTGCTTTTGAGCTCTGTTCCTGTGAGAAAACCCCCAGGACTCCAAACTCAGTGTACTTTCCTTTTTCCTTTCTGGATTTGACAGCTTACATGCTGCTCCATTTGTGGAGCAAAGGTTGTGACCCAGGAAAGCCATTACAATCCACTGTGTAAAGTGAAAAATAGAAAGGCTTTTGGAGTTCAGAAGTTCGCGCTAGTTTTAGCTAGTAATGGTGATATGGGATGGATTGGAGAAATGTGCAGTGATCTGGATTTGAAACAACATCTTGAATCGGGGGATCTTGAATGGATATCCAGGTTACAGTGCAATGAGACTATAATCCCTATGTTTTAGGAAAGATGGTCTGGTGCGGTTTGGTACAAACCAACATCGCGGTCATAGTTTCTCAGAAAAGCAAGCATGTTGGTTAAACCTACCCGTTACCATCAGCCATAGAAACAAGAAGGCTTCACTGCCTTCCTGAGGACGGAAAGTGAGACTGAAGACAAATGATTTAGAGTGATGCAAACAACATGCTTTTCGGCAAACCTCGCTTTTTTTTCATCAGTTTCGGTAAATTGGCGATGAGGAATTGCCCTGAGCAATTCCATTGCAGCCCGTTTAGCGACTGATGTCTGTAGTATACTCCCTCGATACTGGACCAATTTCAAGTGTTGCCCCCATTAGTCACTTTAGCCCTGTTTCGACCGCAGGAACTTTCCCCTGGAACTAAGAACCTTTTGAGGAACTTGTGTTTCGACTGCAGGGACCAGGGTCTAAATCAAGTTCTGGGGACATTTTATGGGACCTTTTTACCCCCCAAAAACGCCTGGGTCGGGGAGTAGTACTTTCTGAAAATACCGCCACTTTTGGGTGAAGTGTGCAGGAATGACCGTTGCTGATTGGTCAAACATGCACACAGCACTGCTGCTTCAACAGCTTCTACTCATGGGCCGCTTCATTCATAAACAAGGAAGCACTCTGGTATCGATTTAGGACGAGAGGAGAGCATTTATTTTTGCTTAATAACATTGAAAGTAATGTTCGTCTCTGCCGTCAGCTTCTCCGACTCATTTCAAAAAAGACAGAGAGAAAAAGAGAGAGACATGGTGCGAGCAGTAGAAGAGAGACGTAGCAGTAAAACGGTGCTGTAAATGACAGAGAAAAGTTATTTTCTGATTGTTTCATGCCGTTAACGTTCTAAAGCACAAATAAATAACTAGGGGTGTAACGTTTTTACAACGATACGATACGGTTTCTATGGTTCCGATACGATTCAAGGACGATATTTAGCTCATCTAGAGCGATACGATACGATTCAATGAGTTGAAATCGATACAGTAACTTTTGTTACCAAAAATGTAATCAGTGTGACTGTGAAATAAATATCTGGTACTGGACAGAGCAGGTCAGGATTTTATTTGAAAATAATAAAAAGTGCAACTTCAGGACCTGCTGATTCAGTTCTCAAGATACAAGGCAGTGTAATATATAGCACAAAATATAATAAACCAACTTCTATTCAGTTAAATGAACAGTGGTTTAACCTGCTGCTTCTGTCCTCATTTTCAATATAAAGGGTAGATCAATAATACAGAGATCAACCGCTTATAGGGATCAAACAGTTGATGGTGATCAAACAGCTGATAGTGATCAAACAGCTGATGGTGATCAAACAGCTGATAGTGATCAAACAGCTGATGGTGATCAAACAGCTGATAGTGATCAAACAGCTGATAGTGATCAAACAGCTGATAGTGATCAAACAGCTGATAGTGATCAAACAGCTGATGGTGATCAAACAGCTGATGGTGATCAAACAGCTGATGGTGATCAAACAGCTTGGGACAGAATCATTCCTCTACAGACCGCGGTGGAAACACAGACTACAGTGGGCTGAAGGAACCTTTCAATTCCTTGAAAAGTAGTTCCTGGGTCTAAAAATCCTGAGAACTTTTGGTGGAAACTCAGCTTTAGACACAAAAACAAAGTTACCCTTAAAGTCCATGTGATCAGGGCACGTGCATGGGAATGACACAAAAACACTTTTCTAACTCTATGAAGTTTTTTGAATTTCAAAATTGAGATTTTATTTATAGGAGGATTTAAATCAAGTATTTTGATACACTGAGTAGCTCTTAAATGGGATGTTCCTTAAAATCAGCTTTCCTCTCTGATTTTTGGACCTCACCTCTATGAAGTGGCTGCTTAGTGTGTTCTGTTATTAATATTGTTACCGAAGGCTTTTGGTGCTAATGTCTCTAAAAGCCCAGTTCAATTAATGACTTGGTCTGTTCCAAACAAACGAACCCCCCTCCTACCGCTCGCTCTCCTCTGCTGACGCCAGGTAAAGCACAAGGGAGGAGTCAGTCTTACCTGCGCTGGGTCAAACTCTCAGCAGAGCTTCCCAGCGGAGCAGAGCCCGCCTCTCAGCCTCCAGCTGAAACCCAACACCTGTGACATCATGCATGTAGACATGGACTGCTGGCCGGCCCCTGCTCTCAGAGCTGCAGGCTGTTCACTGCTCTTCACTCCCAGGAGAGATCAGCAGCTCTGACCCGCTCTACCAGCCACTAGGAGCTGATCTGCCATCAGATCAGTCACGCTGCTGCAGAGCTCCGGAGCCTCTTACCTGTGGCTGACCTCAGCGGCCGCACACCTCCCCCGGGCTCAGTGCTGCATCGGGTTGGAGGGGGGATTGTGTTATGGGCTCTGTTACTTTTGAGGAACAACGCTGAAGTCTGCTAGCACTAATTCTCCTCAGGATACTCTGTTTTTTTCCCTCCATGGAGCTTGGCACAGGTAAGCACTTGCCTTTTAGCAACTTGTGAAGTTTTCATG
The DNA here is from genome assembly GCA_916701655.1 of Sebastiscus albofasciatus. Classification (NCBI taxonomy): domain Eukaryota; kingdom Metazoa; phylum Chordata; class Actinopteri; order Perciformes; family Sebastidae; genus Sebastiscus; species Sebastiscus albofasciatus. Next base: position 5,602 of record CAKAOI010045381.1, read on the forward strand.
CTGAACGTGGCCACCTGCTCACATGCCTTTTGAGACTTTCTTTTTCATTAGAACTTTGATAGTGGCTTTCTGAATATCTGCCTATCACAGGTTTAATTGTAGGATTCATGGATTGCACTTAACAACAAAACACCCCGATGGAGTTGTTCGCTACAGATGAGGTTTCCGGGCACATACTGCACACACATGCACACTCACACAAATAGCAAGCTAGGGAGACAAGAGAGAGAAGAATGAACAAACAAGACGGAGCACACTGAAGACTTCTCTTTGCCTGCAGGAGTGAAACTTCGAGTCCAGTGTGATTCAGTGCAGATACATAGAGTTCTACTTGCTGTCCTTGTTGGATGCTTTTACCCTCCTACATGTTTCAGCCAGCCTCCACTGTAAGAGGTCAACTCTAACAGATTGTTCTTTAATAGAGCTTTGTGGTAATAGTCATGATATTCATTTTATTTGTAGAGTAATCTTCTAAACAAAGTGCTTCAGGGAAAATTAACAAATCCACAGATGCTTAAGATGCACATTACATGAAGCCTGTGAGCAAAAATCAAGATTATGAGGTAGTAAGGACTATAGAAGTTAGTAGGGCTGGGACGATACACCTATCTCCCAATCCAATACTATCACCATACTTGGGTGCCGATTCGATATTTATTGCGATTCTTCAAGTATTGTGATTCAATATTATGATTTATTGCGATTTTTGTTAACTTTTTTAACACTAGACCATGGGGAAAAGTTAAATCATACACTTCTGAGGACTATTACATTAGAAAATATCAAAATTAATACAGTAAAAAGGTTTGATTTTTCATGTTCTGAAGTCAAATCTATCCGTCATTGTCAGGCATTATTTATTATTTTTTTCCCAGTAACCCAAAAATCAAAGAATAAAGACATTTCCCTCACAAATTAGTGGTATTTTCTTTTGAATGTATAAGGGAGATGTAATGTTTTATACTTTTGGTGAATACAATCCAATCAATCTTATTTCCATATATGATGTATTTTGTTTTTACAGTTCCCTCTGTTAACACTGGCTCTAGAAAGGGCATTTGCGTTTTCGCAACGGCCAGCATAGTTATCAGACACACTCGGCACAACGGGAGATCCTACACACTGACCCTTTCAGTAAAAGCATCAATACCATACTGTAAACGGTCCAGTTTTGAAAATGTTACAGAATTATTATCAGCAAAATGTATTTACAGTATCCAGAGTGTTATGCTGTTATATATTATAATATAGATTTATTATTACTGATGCATTAATTAACTAGTAATTGGAGCTGTCATATAAATATAGTGGAATAACACAAATTCAATAAAAATGCATGAAATGAAACCTCAGAATTGTACCTAAGTACAGCACTTGGGTCAATGTATGTTCTGGCCCAATGTTGAATGAATGAATGAATGAATAGTTCTATTTCGGTCATACATCAAAAAGAACAAAACTTTACAGTCTGTGTAAATATAAACCGACACTGTATTCATTTCACACAACAACGTTCAGATAATCAATGACCCAAAGGAATAGGCTGAAGCCCCGAGGCTTATTTTGGTTTCTCCTATACAATCCATAAAATAACCTAGAATATCAGCATTATAAAGGAAAGAAAAAAATAACATTTAGTCTAAATTGTAATCCTTAATTATTTCACATTTTAAGGTTTTTTTTTTTTGTTTCCATCATTTGACTCCCAAAACTGAGACACATCTATATTTTACATCGATTCTCACTTTACCTGTTTCAAAAATACACAACCCTCTTGACTTATAATGTCCTTCTCTGAATTACATTTTTTTTTTAATACTAACAGGAAGGCTTTTATTCCTAACTCGAAAAAGTATTTCTAATGTCTTTACGCGCACGATATCCAAAAATGTTAAGATACCGGACTTGAATATTGGATTTGTAGTTTCACGATAAGAAGCTTTATGTATTATTCTAATAGCTCTCTTCTGGAGTTTAATTATCGGGTCTATATTTGTTTTATGTACATTTCCCCAAACCTCAACACAGTATGACATATATGGCATTATAAGTGAGCAATACAATATATACAAACACTTGGTATTCAACACATCCTTTCCTCTAACACTTTATTTATGTGCAGTGCTATTCCGATGGCTTAAAAGTAGTCCATTTTAAACATACCAGGTCTAAAAATACAGCAATCAGATAAATTCCCACCATGTGTGTGTGTGTGTGTGTGTGTGTGTGTGTGTGTGTTTATGTATGTGTGTGTGTTTTGTAACTTTGTGAATAAAATTAACTGGAAGCCGAAGAGAGTTTCCTTGGAGGAATTTGTTATTTTACAGAGTTGAGAAGAATAAGACCAATATTTTAGAGTTTATTAAAGAATTAAAGAAATTCAATCGTAGCTACCAATGTGTCCAGAAATCTGCTCTAAACAGTAATATTTTAAAACTCATGCAAGGAAAGTATTAGTTTGATTATATTTTACAGTTCAGAATGTGTCTTATAAAAGAAGTAGAGTACGGGTCAGCTTCCCTGGACTGATGTGTTCTGGTGTCCAATTGTTCAGCAGAGAGCTGGCAGGCCTCTGGGGAGTTGCTGAGTCTTTCAACCACAATATTATCAACTGCTAATCCCACAGTCCTCTGTAGCCACGAAGATGTTAGCTTAATGAAGCCGCCATTTTGTCAAGACAGGCTGTCCAACATGTTACTACAACTCATTTCACCACGTGTTCTTTCATATCAACGGAATCGACCTGCTCCAAAACACTGGATAGTGATGATAAATGAGGCAATATTGTTATTATGATGAGTACATGGTTTGATGTTATGTGATGCACATGGATAACACTCTGAGAGTTTTTCAGTTTTATTTCCCAAAGACCTGAAGCAGAATTCTTTAAAACATTCATCTTAAGATGTATTTAGATTGAACTAGAAACAATTGCAAATCAAAGACTTGAACAGATTGAGGCAACAAATCTGTGTTGAGTTGAAAATGTTCAGCGGAAAAATGTAGAAAAACAAAAGATGACCTTCCAGTTCCACTAGAAATTGTCACAGAGTAATTCAGTTATACGTCCTTGTAAAATAGGTTGTAGTAGACCTTCAGTGATGTAGGGATTCTTTGTACTCTCAGTCAATCAGTATACCAGCAAGTTAACACAGTTAATACAAGATAGCATATTTGCCCATCTCACGACTAACCAACTATGCTCTTTTGTAGAGTTGAAGGGAAACTTTGCCGATTTCAAACCGTCAAAATTCCCTCGCCGACAAATGTGCGGAGAGCTCTGAGTGCCCGTAACATGGATCGTTCATTTGCACATAGTATACCACCCATAGCCTGTACATAAGAAGTGGACGTAGTCACCATGAAGTCATCCGTTGGTTTGTGGACTACGGAACCGGACGTTGCCGCCTGATACCAACCACATTGCAATGATACAAAGCCGGTTGAAAATCTGCAAATGTCACGCAGAGGGCGGTTATGTGAAGTTGGATGATGTGACACAGCTAACACAGCTTCCTCCCTTTTAGACTTTGGACATTTCTGTTACCTGACAGGTCAGCTTTGTCAAGATGGTTTGCTGTTGGTCAGCAGCACAAATTGGTGTGTCAAACCTTCTTAATATGAACTCTATGTAAAATCAACTTCAAAATCTCACCGTTATAAATGCTGTCATGACCGAGCTCTTACAGCTTGTGGAGAGGGATAGCAAAACATTTGGAAAATGCCAATTTTATTTTATTTTTTTGGCTTCCAATTTTCTGTGTTCACTTGTTTTGTAAAGTATATTAGTATATCCAATAACACAAAGCAATTGTTGTCTTTGATATGTTTTTGTGTGTCGATTTTCAAACGACAGATTTGATGTAGCAGTCGAGGTATTTATATATATTCAATCAAATTGCCGTTTGAATGCCGTTGAAGTCCAACAGCAGAGATGTGTGTATACCTTTGAGAAGTACAGGTGTTATCTAGTGTGGGCAGTGGTAGTGTTGTAAAGAAACAAAGCATGGGAAATGAACATGTGGAGCAACGGAAGTGACTGCGCAGAAGAGCGGTAAAGTTCCCTCTCCCACTAGGTTCATATGAGCCAGTGTTAGCTGTTGGAATAGGTCATCACCTCATCACAGCTTTCTGTACCAATCACATGTTGCTTTTGACCCCAGCATTGAGAGCTTTCCAAAAGCACATCCCCTCCTCCTCCTGCTCTGCCGCTCGACACCATATAATGGAATCTGAGAGAGGGCTTTGCTCATGGCAGGTTAATTGCCTCCGAGATTCCTGCGCTAATGGAGCTAATCCCGCCTTTGTGTGGTTTGCGCTCCAGATTTGAGCTTGTTTGCCAGGATATTGTGCGAGGTCGCGTGTATTAATTGATTAGCATTGAGGCTCTGTGTGCTCTTGTCTTTCTGATGAATTCTTCACAAGGAGCTCAGGGAGCTGTCGTGTCTTCACTGAGACACAGGGCTACTACTAAAGACGTAGACACAAGGAAAATATGTGCTTACACGCACACATTCTGATGTCTGAAGTCTATCTGAAACCTTTTAATCCACAGCTGGATGGAGATCGAGCTGAAGTTGCCATTAACACTAATTTGGTTGCTTTATGAAGACAGCATTTCACTGTACACTTTCCCTCTTTGATGTAGGAATTCAAAGTCTCATCCCTCTTCCACAAGCTTTAGAAGCACAGTTCAAAATAGATGGAATTTATTACCATTTTATTTTCCTGCTTCAGTTATTTAGGGTGTCATCCATAACTGGGGTCTGTGTGGAATTAAAGCTGCAGTAGGCAACAAGGCCATCATTGGCAAAAATCCCATAATAACCTTTCAGCATATTGTAATTCAAGTGTTCTGAGAGAAAACTAGACTTCTGCTCCTCCTCATGGCTCTGTTTTCAGACTTTAGAACATCTAGCCTTTGACGGGAGACTTTGACCAATCACAGGTCATTTCATTGAGAGAGCGTTCCTATTGGCTGTGCTCTGGCTGGTGGGCGGTGCTTGGTATTTCCTCAACTAATCTCAACATGGCTGCCGGGTCACAAACTCTCTCATTTTACAGCTAAACCGTGCACTACAAGATGATTCTGAGAACATGTGAGGAGAGAAATAGACATTACAGTAACAGAATATTGATTCATATTTGATCAGCGCTGCCTAGTTTGACCGTTTGGTCGGAGTTTGCGAGTGATTGACAGCCGACTCTCATAGACGGCAGCTGGACGGCAGACTTCAGATCAGCTCTGACTGCTTGTTTTCCTCTGGTCTGTGAAATCTTGCAGATGTTATCAGCAGCACCGGATGACACAGAGGACACAGAGGAACATGATTTCTTTCCAGATTATCTGTCTCATGCACTACTGTCACGATATAGCAACCATTTTGTAAAAATAACTTTGTTTAATCATATTTGCTCCAATCTCTCCTACTGCTGCTTTAAATTTCCACAATGAACTCATGTTCTTTCAATAATGTTAGACATGTAAGACTCAACTGTTAGCTACAGCTGTTCATAAATAGGAAATATGAATAATAAATAAATGAATAATAATAATAATTCCTTTTATTAGCAGTCAGTGATATGCAGCCTTCAGAGGCCAATTCCAGGCTCCCTGCAGCGTCTTACTGCTCATGAAGGGCCCTCTCTGATTCAGCAGCTGCAAAGCAAATCCTTAAAGGGATTGTTGAGGGTTTTATAAAGTCTATCTGATTCATCATGAACCTCTTTCAAAGAGCTGCTGCACCCTTGTCATGTTTAGCATTATGTCAGTCAACTGTGATGAAAACCATTTCTTGTACAAGACTTGACCAAGGCACTCTGTATGTCGTGGCACAAATTGGATTTCTACACATATTTCTTTTGCAATCAAACATCAGCAACTGTTGCCTCTGGTGGCACACCGACATGAAGCAACCAGTGCTCAGTCACACCAGAAAAGAGGCACAGAAACATGTTGCTGGATTTGTTCATGGGAAAAATGAATTTGAAGAAGACAGTTCTGTTGGCGTAGTGTCCATGGCAGTGAAATAAGAGCTGGATACGGTGCTGCCACTCAGCCTTGCTTCCAAATTTTTCAAGTGGCCACTATTGTAGCGAAAAATCCCCCTGCGGCCCAAAAAGCATTTTGCCCATAGACCACCATTGTTTTTGTTTCTTTCATTTAAATTTCAATATCAGTATGGTAAATGGTAAATAGCTTACATGTACACTACATTCACACATACATTCATACACATTCATACACTGACGGCAGAGGCTGCCATGCAAGGAGCCAACTTTGCCCATCAGGATCTGATCTCAATACTCATTCACACACCACGGCACAGACATTTGGAGTTAAGTGTCTTGCCCAAGGACACTTCAGCATGTGACAAGCCGGGAATCGAACCACCGATTGGTGGACGACCTGCCCTACCCTCTCAGCCACAGCCTCCACCATACTTATCATAACACTGTTGAACATCTGTTGTTGGACACCTGTCCACATCCTAACATTTATGTAGTTTAGTACATCATAACTGGAGTCCATCTTTGTAGAAAAATGTCCATCTTCATTTGCAATTTTGCCATCATATATTCCATTGTGTAAACTTGTTTCAGTCTCTGAGTCCATTGGGCTTGCGTCTGCGACAGTACTTTCTTCCAAAGTATAGTTGTCATCTTTCTAGCAACCAGTAGAAGTATGCGCAGTATTTGTCTTTGGTCTTTACCCTTTACTTTTTCGGGTGGTTCTCCAAGTAAACACAACACAGGATCCATTGGGATAGCAATTTTCATTCTCCTTATTTATATCTTGCCCTAACCCCTGCAGTACAGAGGCCTGTACTACAAAGCAGGATTTGGGGTTAGTGAGGTAACTTCAGGGTTTTCCGTCCTACGACGGTGGTTCACTTCTTACCGAGGCAGATCGCCATGGTAACTGATGCTGAACACATAACCTGCTCTGGAGCAGGTTATGTGTTAGATAAGAGATCAACTCGTATAAAAGCACCTCCTACTGACCAATCAGAGCACGGAACACATTGTTGGAGTAGTGATGGGACGTATGACAGTGCAGCCTAACACCGCCTGTGTGTGTGTGAAGTCACCAGACCAGCAAAGGATGAGTGCTGACACACCTACTGAAAGCAGCGGGAGAGTCCACCTGATTGGCTGTGATGACAGGAGTTATGGTCTAAGACAACCACTTGTCTTTTTTTCAGGCTGGATGGAACAATAAAATGGAAAGCGGGGGTGAGGGGCTTGGAGTTTCTGAATATGTGTCATCATTCATACATGAAGGGGGGGATTTATCATCAGACAGATCTGAAGGGCCCTCCTCTCAGCCAGCCTGTCTGTCTACAGATACATTAGTATGCTGATGGCTGATGTGGAGGGAAATGATAAGTGACTCAGCGATACTGCAGAGTATGGACAGATATTTATGTTGACAGCCACTGAATTTGAATTCTGTTAACCTGGATTTGTACGTCATAATATGAAACTGTGTTTCAGGTTTTAAAAAAAGAATTTGATGAAATAGAGTTTGCTTTCCACTACAAAACTTGTTTTTTAAACTGAAATGACCTTTTCCATAACCATGCACCTGAGGTGCTCAGTGAAGTGCCCTTTAAAAGATCTCCTTTGGACCGACTCACTGATTCTCTGTCCAGGGTTAGTGTGTGGAAATCCTCATCCAGAGAACGTAAACTGGACCAGGACTGGGATTATTGTAAACTCAAGTTGGAACAGTTTGTGAATGGGGATCAGTCATGTCGATATAGGTAGATAGAGGTGTGAATCTTCACAGGCCTCATGATTCACCTGTCACTGATTGGAACGCACAATGATTCTCGATGCATCTCGATATGGGGCCGTTGTTGTCAATGTAGACGTGCATCAAGCCAATTTGACTGTTTGTCAGGGGGCAACGACTGCACCTCGAGATGAACATTGTTCAACTTTTGGAACACTGCAGCGCGCACCTCATGTCATGTGACGAGAAACAACCAATCACAGCCGGCAGACATCTTTTCTTTATTCCATAAATATCAGTCTACGGTAAATATGTAGAATAGAAGTTAATCATTTTAGTGCAGGACTACCTAGAGCTTTACCATCTGTCCAATGGACTATTTTACTTGCTTCAGCCTTTCTGTCCAAGAACGTCACGACATCGGTTGAAAGGTCAGCCGGACCGACACAGACACATCCAGCAGTAAAGCTACTGTGAGGAATTCACGGTGCTGGAAATCCATTTATCTTTGTTTTGAATCGTTTGGCTTAGTTTAGTCAGCGAGGCTTTGACTGCTAAAATACCACAACTTCATCATCATCATCATCGCAGCACGCAGGTTTTGGTTGCATGGTAACGGCAGGCGCAACATTAGCGCAACCTCCGAAGCACCTTGGATAAAAGGATGAAAGCGGCACAGCTGGCGTTTTCCATGTGTTTTTAGACGCGGCATGTGAACGACCCCTTTATCCTCAATATTCTATGTTACTGCATGTCTACTTCTTCATAAATTAATACAAGCAGTGAGGGGTGGGCGGTATAGTGGTTTAATCACTGTCACCAGGCAAGACATGGATTTTGCAATACCGCCATTACCGTGATAAACACACACACGTTTTGGTTAGCACACACACACAACGGATACAACACCCGATAAACTACATCACACCCACACAGGTTGTCTATGGTTAGGTACAGGCTATAGACAGCATTGCTGCTGCGGAGCTGCCAGCCCTCAACAGATCGTTTTCACGGTCTATTTTGGCGGTTTGGAGAACCATGCACATCATGCAGAAAAAGTAGGCGAATCTCTCGATGAGCTGGCCGCAGCCAAGTCGCGCTGCTCACGGTCCACGTGTCTTCTGTACAGTACCGGTCCAACAGCGTGACTCTAAACTGGATATTTTCAAACTCTTTCTTCATGTGGGTAAAGATGGAAACGGTTCTGTCAGCTTTCTGCTCCTTCAAAGATGTAAATTAAATGAAATGTGATGGAATTCCCAGTTCCCAAAAGAGGTGAAAAATCTATAATAAAACAACAGGAGGTTAAACGTGTGAGAAAACAACATTTGTATTGCTGAGATTCAGGTTGCTCGACAGTCAGCTACAGTTCACTCACAACTGAAAACAACAGACTTGTTACTGTTAACTCTGAATGAATCACATTACAATTACACTATGGGGCAGGCTACTCCTCCCAAAACACATGGAGGCCTAGAACTCATTTTCAATTTGGAGCCAATAAACACATCTGTTTTAAAAAAAAATTGTTTTATTAAAACGACTGTTTGTCAGTCTTAACACGTATAAATCATGTCCCATATGCGCTCACGTCTGGCTACGATGTTCAGACTCAGACTCCAACACAAACTACACAGAAGCACCAAAACCGTAAAGTTGTATCTAGTGAAGCCCGTCTGTTAAACAGTGTTGGCCGCGGTCGGAGGACGCGGGGGAGACTGTAGCTTTGGTCTCCAGGACCGGAGTCTCTGCTGTACTCTGCTCCTCTGCTCTGCTTGCCTTCACTCACACACCGTGCTCGTTCTCTCACGTGCATGCGCGTACACTACACACTGCCGAAGAGTTAGCTCTGAGAATATCTGGTGAATGTTCAGTGGACGTTTGTGCAGAAATAACTGCTGCAGTTCCTCCAGACCAACAGAGGTTTCCCGTGTCTTGTGAAGTGACGGGGCTCCGCAGAGAGAAACGTTATCGTCTCCCACCAAAACTCCGGTGTCTCCCCTGTTCCCTCCGGCCGCGGTCGGGAGGCTGAGGCAGGAAAAGCCAACACTAGGATCAGCATTGATTCATGGAGAGACCTTGGTCTGGTCAGCTAACATTACTGCCAAGCAGCAGAAATATAGAGTGATATTGTGCTTTTAGCTGACGTGTGTCGCCTCACTGTTTTGAGCGATGCTCCTTCATGTCTATGTAGAGCGAGCACAAGCGTGAGCAACAGGACGCTGACTTTCGTTGACTTAACAGCTACAGGTGAAGCTGTTAACAAGACATTTCTGATTCTTACATAGAGTCCCTTTAAGATATGTCCTCTTACATTGCCAATAGAAAGAAAAGAGGTAGAATCGTGTTTTGAGTGGAGTATCCCTTTTAATTTGTAATACCGTGATATAATACCATCACCGCAAAAACCAAAAGAAATACCGTGACATACATTTTTGGTCATAACTCCCACCCCTACAAGCAGTCAGATAATTCTGGACTCCTTTTTTATTTAGAAAGTGTTTCAATGACAGTCTACAATATAAAAAGCTGCACCTTTTCATTATCAGTATCTGTGTGAATCACCTCAGAGTGTAATCATTACAAAAACCAAACATAATTCTTACATACGCATTACGTTAAGTGTACTGTGATCTACAAAAATAGCCAACGTTCTTTTGTTGTGTAGCTGTGATCATCCGCGCCCATCCATCCGTCCAAACCCAGCTGCTTCAGTCCTCCAGGAGTCGGGTCTTATTGATCCATCTGCTGACACAATTTAGTCTCCAGGCTAGAAGGCGTGACGGAATGTGACAGCGTTCATATTTAACGGTGTTTATGAAGGCGGTCAGCGAGCAGCTGTCCTGTCAGGAAGTGCCACCTTAAGAGCTTTAGTTTGTCTGTGGCCTTCGGTACGGTGAAACACAACGTGGTGACGTGTGAGGAGACAGCTCGGTGATAGTGTGCGTTACAAACATTGGAATGTGACAAAATGTGTTCTGCTGTCAGGTAGCCGGTCATTGAGATTTCAGAGATTTTAGAAACCAACAATAGCAAATGGAGACCAAAACACTCTCATGCAATAATGGTTGCTTTACTGACTTGTAATTTGCTATGATTTTGTGTATTGTTTTACACCATAATTTAACTTAATTAGACCATAATTATAGAAAATAGAGAGCTGTTATTAAAAGGCCTTCTACCACATGTAATCAGCAGCTTTTCTGCCAGAGCAACATTTTGATTTGACCCTTTCTAAAAGTAATACCAGCCTCTCATGGTGTTAGTACAAAGGCTTTCATTGTGCTTTATTTCATTTCGTTTTAACAGCAGCTTGTCAGCTCGATCAAAAAATAATCACATTTCTTTGTTTTGGAGAAATTGTTGTTGAGATGGAGATCATGCTGCTGGCTTCAGTTGATTTTTGGAAATGTGCTGTCTAATGGCAGGACTTTCACAAAAAGGTGTTTATCAGGCTGTTACAGGAGTTTGGCACCAGAGAGCGGGGGTTGTGTCTGATGTTTTGCGAGGTTAGGCTGCAAAATCATTTTGGTTAAGGTTAGGAAAAGATTGTAGCTTTGGTTAAATATTAATAAAAGTTAAAAGCGACCATCTTTCCCCCGTGTTAACCAGGTGGTTTGGGTTATGAAACAGTACCATAAAGACGTTAATCATGTTTTAGGGTCACTAGAAACTATACGTTTGAGTCTTTGCAGGAGAAGACCATGATCCACTGAATCAAACGCTGTGGATAAAGCAATAAGCACGATTTTTTATCAACCAGAGCAGAATGAATATCATTTGTGACTGATATGGCTGCCGTTATAATACTATGTCCTTGTCTAAACCCGGCCTGAGTTGTACTTATAATAAGGATATTATTATCAGGCAAAAAGTGTTTAAGCTGTTCGTTTACAAGGGATTCAAATACTTTAGCTACGACAGACAGTCTGGAAATAGGGCGATAATTATCCTTCACTTTTTAATAAAGGAAGAACGAACGCTGACTTCCAGGAACTGGGGATCAAACCACTGCTCAGACTAAGATCAAAATGGAGGCAATGGGTCTCGCAATAAGATGTTCGGCTGTATTTAGAAAACACGGCTCAGTTTGGTCAGGACCTGCAGACTTTATACATCGAGACTTGATAGAGCTTCATGAACTGGGAGTGGGAGAAATGGGGAGGATTTAAAACTAGTTCCAGGGCAACTTAAGGTGGTGGCTGCACTGTCTTTAAGGTCTGTGTAAAGCAAAATAAATATGCATTCTGGGTTTGTCACACCACAGAAAAATGTGTTACTAACCACCCAGCCAAATTTGAATGATGAAAAAAATCACCAAGTATATAAAATTATCTTTCAAAATCATGGACAAATCCTCAGTATTCTCTGATCTGAGACGCTGGGGGTGTGTCGCTGACGGACCTGAAACCTCTCTTAATACATCCATGGCTGAACCACACCCACAAGCGGTGAAGGTGCAGCCTGTCAGGATTCCTCAGTAGCGTCGAGCGAAAATGGAAGAGCCCATTGCCGAATCGCCATCCGACGGGCGGATTGGGGAAATGCGGCGTATGGAAGACTGCTTGCTCGGTGTCGCTCGGGGGCCTGAGTCCTTCTGATGGAGGCTCAGCCATGGACGGTGTGAGGCCGGTAACGGACCCCGTCGTGCAGTCTGCCCGGGGGATTCAACTCAGCGGGATAGGGACGGCCACTCGGTGTGGGAGGATCCCCTTGTGGGACCTCTCCTTGTGGCACATTTCCTCCGAGGCGGAGAGTTTACAGAAAAAGAATAAATATACATTGGACATGGGATGGATTATAATCATGAAAATATCAACGCCTTACATGGAGCTCGAACTCATGACCCTGGATGTAGGAGTCTCATGCTCTACTGACTGAGCTAGCTGAGATACCCTTTAATAACTGTATGTTAAGGATGGCTCCAGTGCGTCATCGAGCCATGATTCAGCCCCGCCTAAAAAATCCTGAACACAGAACTGGTGAAAAACATTTTAACGGTCTAACTCCACAATCCAGTACTACAGTGTTCACAGACTTTACAGTCCAGTACTACAGTGTTCACAGACTGGTTCAGTAATGATTTTCAAACATTTATAATGTGTTTAGAAACAAAACTCTGAATTTTCTTTACACAGCCTTTAATATCGACAGGGTGATTTGAGAAGCCGATGTTGCTAAACTGCTTATTAAAAGCATCTGCTATATTATGTTTTCCCTTCATTTTGCTTTAATTTACCTTTAAAAGATCAGGAAGAGTAGAGGGTGTCATAGCCCATGAAGATTTAACCAACTTCCATAATATACTGTTTTCATTAAAGGGACTGTCTGTAAGAATCAGAAATGCTTGTTAACAGCGACACCTGTAGCCGTTAAGTCAACGAAAGTCAGCTTCGGGCTCGCGCTTGCTCGCTCTAAATAGGAGGAGACACACGTCAGCTAAAAGCACAATATCACTCTATATTTCAGCTGCTTGGCAGTAATGTTAGCTGACCAGACCAAGGTCTCTCCATGAATCAATGCTGATCCTAGTGTTGGCTTTTCCTGCCTCAGCCTCCCGATCGCGGCCGGAGGGAACGGGGGAGACGCCGGAGTTTTGGTCGGAGACGATAACGTTTCTCTCTGCGGAGCCCCGTCACTTCACAAGACACGGGAAACCTCTGTTGGTCTGGAGGAGCTGCAGCAGTTATTTCTGCACAAACGTCCACTGAACATTCACTAGATATTCTCAGAGCTAACCTAACTCTTCTGCAGTGTGGAGTTTGCGCGCATGGACATGTAGAGGTGGAGCGAGCTGTGAGTGAAGGCAAGCAGGCAGAGTAGCAGATTACAGAGTACTGCTTTTTGTATTTTTTTATCAGTTTAGTAAATACTAGGGTTGTCAATTGATTAAAATTGGGATTAATCACATGATTGTCCATAGTTAATCGCGATTAATTGCAAATTAATCATATATTTTTTATCTGTTTAAAATCTACCTTAAAGGGAGATTTGTCAAGTATTTAATACTCTTATCAACATGGGAGTGGGCAAATATGCTGCTTTATGCAAATGTATGTATATATTTATTATTGGAAATCAATTAACAACACAAAACAATGACAGATATTGTATATTGAAACCCTCACAGGTACTGCATTTAGCATAAAACAATATGCTCCAATCATAACATGGCAAACTGCAGCCCAACAGACAACAACAGCTGTCAGTGTGTCAGTGTGCTGACTTGACTATGACTTGCCCCAAACTGCATGTGATTATCATAAAGTGGGCATGTCTGTAAAGGGGAGACTCGTGGGTACCCATAGAACCCATTTACATTCACTGATCTGGAGGTCAGAGGTCAAGGGACCCTTTTAA